>CAUYLG010012783.1:0-40265 GCA_963573385.1 Cacajao melanocephalus | reverse complement strand
TTTTTGTTTGAATTTTCGCGTATATAACCCCTTTGAACTCGGGCATTGTTTTTTGGTTTTATATTTTTTAAAAAAAAAAAAAAAAAAAAAAAAAAAAAAAAAAGCTATTGTCTCCTTCTGGCAAAGAGGTTCAAACATGGGGCAAAGGTGGTGAAAATGGCAGAAATGAGATGGCTGATGAATAGAGCTAAGCGGTTCTTTCAGTTAGGTTTCATGAGGCTAAATTTGTGAAAACGCTGAAGTCCTCAGTAATATTGACAACTCGCATCTGAATGTAATTTTGTTATTTAATATGTTTAGGAATAATCTAAAATTCTTTTCATAAGTTTCATGTTGATTAGCTTCTGGATAATTGAATCGAGGATCTTGTGCTCATGACTGGAGAAATGAGGTCCAACTAACTACAGGTAAGGAACTGAGCCTCAGGGAGAGTTTCAGAGCTAAATGGATCAGTGTCAAAATTTGTCTGGAAGGAGTATCATGAGATCTTTGGGGGTAATAATGTGGTTTAGGGTAGGGAATAAAATGAATATCATAGATGGAAGAAGAGATGAAACGTTGGTAGTATTGGTTAAGCAAACACAAATTCCAGTTTCTAAAATTTAAGAAAGGCTCTTAAGAGCAACCTGCACAGAGAGTCACAAAGCACAGATTAAAGACATCCCTGTTGAAAGAGGTTACATGAATTCATCTGCAAAAAATTAGCTTAGTAAAGACCATGGCCACTGTGGCACCCCTTCAGATGAGGACGCTGGAATCTGATTATATCTTAGTCTTCAGCTCTCTGAAATGTATTTATTCTTGCATCCTGTTACTTTCCTGACTTGATGTTTCAGAGTTAATTTATCCAGAGAAAAGCTGGCCTGACTCTTCTTTGTGAGCCTTGGCAAGTGTTTAGTCTGTTGGTGGTATGGCTGTAGGCCCAATTCTCATCTAGTGAATGTAGTCAGTGACTACATGTTTTTGGTATGCAGGCCTGTTTATGTATACCAGAAAAAGAACTTCAGCATAAAGGAAAAAGCCTTTAAGGTACTTGAGCCTTACAACTACTGTTAAGTGTGAGGTGGGCTACCTCCTTATTACCACACAGGGTTCTCTAATTTTGTTAATAAAAGCCAGATTCCAATTCAATAGCTATGTTGTGGCAATGATGAGTATGAAGTGAAGAGAGCAGATGTGCAGAAATTCAAAAACAAATAATGGTATTTAGCCTTCAATACCACGGTTAGATATTTGCTATTAAAAGATAATGAAAAGTGGCTGATATCTTTTCTAATTTGTTAATCCTGTGTGGCTTGGGTTAACTGTATTCCTTAGAGACCAGTTAGCACTAACATTCCACCTTTCTGAAATTAAATCAGAAGCTGAGATGCAGACAGTATCTTCAAAAAATTAAACACCTTTAAAAACTAAAAAAAAATTAGTTTAAATATCCAGATGTTTGGCCATCTGGTGCCAAACATCTGCATATTCATTCTACATTGACTCAACAAGCTTTTAATGGAACATTTGAAAAATTAGGTATAGATGAACAAACTCAGAGAATATCAGGCCTGGAAAGGGGCCTAGAGATCATCCAGTTTCAACATTTTAGAGCTCACAGTGGAGGGAAGATAGCACAGTCCCACAGTAGAAATAAGCAAAAGGTAGTAAAGGAATGATTAGGGCCCCAAGAGGTAAAGGAATTTTTATTGAATTTTGCTCATTTTAATTGTGTTGGCTGTAGTTATGATATTTTTAATTTTTAATAATAAATTGGCTAAGTCTTTGGGGTGTGGCAAGAAAGAAAAAGACACTAACTTAAGTTCTCAGAATCATCAGTTTGCTTCAAAAAAGAAAAAATGAAAGCCTTTTCTTTTACCACTAAAGCTCTCCCAATTCCGAAGGACAAACGTTCATTACCACTGCATACATATGAAAGCAATTTAGAGTACCTATCAATGGAAAATATATTAGCTAAGTAACTTGGACTTGAAATTAATAGGAGAGCTTTAGGATTAATAGGACTAGAAATATCATTGCTTTCCCTTGGCATGAAGTTTGTGGCATCTTTATTTTGTTAAAATACAATGTATTGCTATGAATCTACTGTCTTTTCCTTTCTAATGATTTTGTGAATTCTTAAGACCATGAAAACAACAAAACCAAAAATCAAACCAAGGAATTATTCTTGTTCTCTGTGTCACACAAATCAAATCATATCTAATTCTGTTTACTTAAATACCCCTAGAGACTAAGTAATGTAAAGCTTATGGAAGTCATATACAGTGATGTTCCTTAAAATTCCAAAACTGAATCAAATAGTCTAAGGAAATACAGAGTTTGTCTAAAAACACTGTCAGGGTCAGGTGCAGTGGCTCATGTCTGTAATCCCAGCACTTTGGTAGGCCAACATGGTTCAGTCACCTGAGGTCAGGAGTTCAAGACCAACCTGGCCAACACGGCGAAACTCTGTTTCTAAGAAAAATGCAAAAATAAGCTGGGCATGGTGGTGGGTGCCTGTAATCCCAGCTACTTGGGAGACTGAGGAAGGAGAATCACTTGAAACCAGAGGCAGAGGTTGCAGTAAGCTGAGATCACACCATTGCACTCCAGCCTGAGTGAGAAGAGCAAACCTCCATCTCAAAAAACAATAATAATAATAATAAGTAAATAAAAATAAAAACGCTGTCAGCTTCAATTTTATTCTTTCAGTATTAAGGGCTTAATAATTAAATTTTTATACAATCAGTCATCAGTTATTTATTGAGAATAAATATAGGTATAACCAGTCAAAGAATGCAGAGATCTCTTTGAAAGATGTCAGAGAAAACATATTTTTTTCCCCTTTCTCTAACATTACAGTCTAGATAGAGGAACTGGAGTCAGATAAAAATGACTAAAGAGCAATAAAATAAACTTATAATTAAGTTTTCAGTTATACATTTTGAACTTTAGAAACTTTAGATTTTTAAGTAAATTAAAATGGTTTTGGAGAATTTAGATTCCAAGTTGATATGTGTCTCTCAACGTATAGTGCTTAATATACATACAATATGGAGAATGATAAAATAGCCAACTAGGTTTGACTCCTGACACTTCTACTTGCATCAGTATAATCTTACAAAATGACAAGTCTCAATTAAAAATGGTAAAGTTCACTGTGGCAGTTAACCTTAAGAAAGTAAGAGAAAAAGAATTACCATATGTTTTGCATTGAAAGTTGCCAGGCATTTCCCATAGCTTTTCTCATTTGCTTCTCATAATGGCCTTATGAAAAGTTAACTGACATCCAGAGAAATACAGTAATTTTCTCAAGATTACATACCTAGTAAGTGGAAGGACAAAATTTAAAATCAAATCTGTCTAATTCTAGATCTAGTACTCTATTATAGCTAACTAATAGTTAATTTTCATGTATCATGTTATAGACACATGAGTATATAAAAATATAACTATCCCATAGTGAAATGAGATTGTGATGAGATGAATGCAAGCTTCATTTTGCCAGTGATTTTGTGAATAATTGTGTCTCAGTCACTTAAGTAGACTGGACTCTGCTTTCTCATTTATAAAAGCAACTAAACAGAAAATTGAGGTTGGTCATTTGAAAAACGCATGGCTTCCAAATCAAATGATTGCTTGTCTTTCTTGTAATGACTTAACCCAACCATATGTTAAAGGGATAAACATATTTTAAGCCAAAAAGCCAAATTCAAAATAATTTATTTCTCCTCTACCAAATAACAAATTTGTACTTTGTACTACCATCCATTTTGGACAGTACTACATCTACAAAGTTAGAGAAATGGGAAACATATTACTTCAGAAGAAATCCTTAAATTCGCACCTGTATTACTCTTTTACTTACCGTTTTAGAATTTAATGTGAATTTTTTTTTAAGTGCATGTTTTCAAAAGTTTTATCTTTTAAAAAGTATGTCTATGTAGGCTGGGTTAAAAAGACTTCAGGGAATTTATAAAAATAAAAAAATGAATCACATAAAATTATAAGACTTGAAAAAATATATAAATCCTTATTTGGAGTCCTTCTATCAATCAGTGGTCCAATGTGTCAATGGAGCAATAAGTATTGAATGAGGATTCAATTTTAAGAGCACTTACCTACCCCATCATTGTTACTACTCATTCAATTACCAAAATAAATATTTTACTTCTATTTTCACAATATGTTTCAATTTCTAAAACTATTCAAGTGGCTTGTAAATGAAGACTAATATCCTGTCTCAGCTTTTAGTACATTTTCCCAAAATACTCTGAGTCCAAAATCAAATAGCAAAACCATAACGCTGAAAGAGACCTCAATGAGTCATTCTTCCTTAGTTGAACCCTGTCTAGTCATTCTCCTCCACCCAAACTAGCCTTCATCTCCTCTATTCATCTGCTTCTCCCTATCCACCAGCAAGACATATTTCTGAGCCTGGAAAGGTAACTCCTTTCTGGCTCAATAATATTCTGTGTTTTTATAATTCAAAGATGCTGGCCCAGTGTGGTGACTCATGCCAGCACTTTGGGAGGCTGAGGCAAGTGGATTACTTGAGGTCAAGAGTGCAAGACCAGCTTGGCCAACATGGTGAAACCCCATCTCTACTAAAAATTGCAAAAATTAGCCAGACATAGTGGCATGCACCTGTAGTCCCAGCTACTCGGGAGGCTGAGATGGGAGAATCGTTTGGACCCAGGAGGCAGACATTGTAGTGACCTGAGATCATGCCACTGAACTCCAGCCTGGGCAACGAGAGTGAGACTGTCTCAAAAAAAAAGACAGAAAAGAAAAAAAAAAAACCAAAAATCAGAAAACAAACATGCTTTGAATTCTCATTACATTCATTATTTTTTAATATTCATTGGCCTTGTAATAATTTAAAATATCTATGCCTATTCTGGAACACCAACAATGGATTATTACTTCCCACCTTAAAGAGCTTATTTTCTAGTTGAACGCACTCCCTTACTTCAAATCAAAAAGTTCCTAAGACCATGTCTTTCAAATTACCTATAAAAATATAATTATTATATGAATGTCATCACCCCAGAAGACCTACAAACTCAGTTCATAGTATAATGTTATACAGAAAAAAATATAAGTATTGTGGTGGGATCTCAGTGTTGTTTATTTTTCCTTCTCATACCTTTATTGTAAACTATGGGTTTAGGATGTGGTTAGCTATGTGAATTTTAAGTGTAATATAGGTCTTTCCCAAAATTCTGTTCTATGTATTTTGGTTGTATTTTACTTTATACTTCTCCTCACTTTGTTCCCCCAAATCCTAGATCCTGAAAGAACACATAGCAATATGGAAGTAAAAGTAACTGAGAAAGATGAAAACGAACTGTGATTCCTTAGTAATGAGATTATTATAAAAATGCAAACCATAAAAACCATTACTTGCCTTAGGACCATAGTTTGGTTTCTATGCTTTCTTAAGAGCCAAAGTTTGGGGATGTGGGGGAAGATAGAAATCTAGTCAGTAAACATGTCAGTGTGTAAAAAAACAAATTAAAATAATTATAAAGAGCTCAAGAGAAGCAAGCCAGTATTGATGTGAAGACTGAAAGTTGAAGCCCCATGAAACATAATAATTATTCTTAAGAAATCCTTACTTTTAACACATCAAATTTCTAAAAAACTATTTCCAATGCTAACCCTCAATAAAAGCCAAGACATTCCAACAAAATGAATTAAAGTAAAAAGGGTAGTATTAGATGCCACAATTATATGATTGAAGGAAATTAATTTATGAAGTCCAGTTTAATACAGGTGTAAGTTTTAGAATATCTGCAAGATTGGACTTGACAATGACTGTGCATCAAACTTTACATACAAGTGCTACTCCAAACACTACAGACACAGTGATCTGTGTGTCATGCAGCTGGTTGACATGCATTTTGTCTATCAGTTGTATCTCCATTATAAGATCTATAACGTAGGTTTAAAATGTAGGCTTCTTAGAGAGCAGTGTCTATATGTTTTAATTAACACAGCATATTGCTATATGTTAAGAAGTGTTTTCCAATGATGCAGATTTTTAGTGCATAATATTATGCCTTTCAGAGAAACCCTGTTCAAATTATGTTAGCCCAGGAATCTAACAGGTAGAAAAGATTGTCATCTTCATCAAGGTCTACATAGAGAGGCAAATGCTAAGGGCTCACAAAATTCCTGTTGGTATACATAGAAAAGAAAGCAAAATGGTGTTCCTAAAATGCTTTACATGTTACAGGGACATGTTAAAACACAGAGTGTCTAGGAATGTCTATCCTGGTAAAATCAATGGAGTTAAGCCAGGGCAGAGAACACTTATGGCCTGCAGATATGTAATTTATGCTGTTTCTGATTTGAAAACTGGAGTAGATTTTTAATTTATGATTGAAAATATTGAGTTCACCTTTGAACATCCAGGTAAATTAGATTGCCCTCAAGTCACCTTTGAAAAGCACCACAACCACCATCAGTTTCAATTTGTAAAATGGAACCAATGAAAGAGTCACTAGGGGCACTTTCACACACCTAGCCCTTAAATTATGCATAAATAAGAACCACCAACACCTCCAACAGGCAAATGAATTTTAAAGTGCAAGGGTTTCTATTGAGAATACTCTGTTCAAAAGTTCAACTCAGCAATGCCAGCAGGATTGCACTAATGAATCAACTCTAAAACAAAGGGAACAAATATCACTATTTTTAAGGGCCAATATTTCTCTGTATAAGATGCCAGGATGCCACTGAAGTGTGTTTCTCTAAAAGAGCTTAGTGAGTTTAAGTTCCTGATATTAGATACTATATGTTTAAAAGGCCAGAGAAAGTCAAAAAAGGATAACTAATGTAATTCCAGTTAAAGTTCTTAATTTCCTTCCATTCTCTAATAAAACTTATAAGAATGCTATGTGCAAGGAAAAAAATGTCAATTTTGCAAAGATTTAGAACATAGCAATTGAGTCTTTGAATTCTCATTAAATTAGTCGTATAAATCAGATTCTATGGAATAACTCTGAAAACCAAACCTTATCTTATCCAGGAAAACCCACTGTATGTATTTAAAACCTCATAAGAGACTATTACTTATGCTGTATATTGTATTAAGTAAGCCCATTTAAAGCATACACTTTAGCTTCCTTAAGCCAATGTTTTTACAAGTTCATGACCATGATAAAATATATTGCTTTTCAGAATAAATATCCTTTATGCCTATCATAACTATGTTATACCAATTAAATTACACCAACATTTATGGGACAAATTTCCCTAGAAACAGACTGTGTTTAATGCCTGCAGTGACACCTACTGGTAAAGAAGCACACCTAATTCTTAAAGATACTTGAAAGTAATAGTATCCTAGGTTCATATTTTCATTCTCAGGTCCTTAATTCACTAGCCAGAGCAAATTCTTTCTTTTCATCAGCTACTTGTTTCAGTAGCTTTTTGGTAACATAAATATACATACAGGTAACATTTTCTTTTAGAGAATAAGAATTTGTCCTTAAGTAGTTTTTGTTATCTTTGCTGAGTATGATGAAGAAATGTACTTTTTGTTGATAACAGATTGTCACAAATCATTTAATTTATGCTTACGCAAAACCAGATGTCTCTTCGTATCCAAGATGCCTATGAGAGATGGTATTTCTAACAAACTGAGGAGAAAATAAAGGGGAAAGAAGCCTTTTGCATGAATTGTAGATCTACGGGATGGTCACCCGTACCATCATCTCTGAGGGCCCCTGGATATGATCTGTATATTCCCTGTTGATAATGTGGTTTTTTCTCAGGGGCTTTGCTCATGTTGCAAACTCCTTTTGTTAATGCTCAAGACTGCCCTACTCAAATATGACCCAACATCCTTCTCTCTGACCTTATTTAAAGCCAACTACACATAGCACATCTCTCCATCTCATGTCTTCCCCAAATACACAACTCAGTCTCATCCTTCTCTCCCTCATTTCTCCACACAAAGTTATATAAATTATTAAAAATCCTAAGAAGCCTTTCCTGCCTACTCTACTGCCAGGGCTATCTCTGCCTTTGAATTCTTGTTATTTTTTGGTCTATACTACACCACTAGAGAAAAACTGTTTACATACTCTTCTTCAGTTACTATTAATAATAATTACAATAGAGTCCATTTACCCACAAAATGCTGGGAATATGCTAAGCTGGGTGTAAGGACTTTGCTTCTCATAATGACCCTTCAAGTTAGCTACTACCATCTCCATTTCTCAGATAAAGAATCTGAGAAATGGAGAATTCAGATGCTTTGTTCAAAGAAATAGAACTTGACAAAGTTAGGATTCTAAACCAAATCTGTCTAGAGTCCCAAGCATCCTCTCCTTCCATTACGACATATAATGGAAGTGTGTTATTAAAAGTTCTTTCCAGCCAAGTTCTGGCCTTGAGGCTGTTGGGCACATTTCAACCTCTGTAGGTTGTCCCCATTCCTGCCCACAAACAGTGACATCTTTGGAGCACGTTAGTGTTTCCTCTACTCGTCAGCAGAGTTTCAGAAATATTATTTTGCTTTTGTCTAAAGATTAAAGTTCCTGGAGGACGAGGGATCCAGGGTAATTTTATGGGCAGTATCATAGAGCAGCTTCTGGATACCACGCCTTTGTGGCTCTTTGCTGCTGGTGCAGTGGTTCACCAAGGAAGCCTTTTTAGAAATGGCCCATCTGCCTGGGTGCAGTGGCTCACGCCTGTAATCCTAACACTTTGGGAGGCCAAGGCAGGTGAATCATTCGAAATCAGGAATTCAAGAACAGCCTGATCAACATGGTGAAACCCTGTTTCCACTAAAAATACAAAAATTAGCCGGGCTTGGTGGCACACGCCTATAATCCTAGCTACCTGGGAGGCTGAGGCAGGAGAATCACTTGAATCTGGGAGGCGGAGGTTGCAGTGAACCGAGATTGCGCCACTGCACTCCAGCCTGGGGAACAAGAGCAAAACTCCATCTCAAAAAAATAAAAAATAAATAAAATTGCCAGTTTGTATAATACTATGATAGTAAGTTTATGTTATTATTCATTTGTCCAAACCCATAGAATATACATCACCAAGAGTGAACCCTCATGTAATCTATGGATCTCAAGTGATAATGGTACTCAATGTAGGTTTATTGATTATAACTAATGTACCATGGGTGCAGGATGTTGACAGATGCAAGTTTAGGGATAGGGACTATATGGGAATGCTCTGTATTTTCCACTCGATCTGGCTATGAACCTAAAACTGCTCTTTAAAAAAGTTTATTTTTTAAAAACCGCCAATACCCAGGCCCCATCCCAAATTCGGAATCTCTGGGGAATGGACCTTTATATTGGTATGTGTCTAAAATTCCCCAGGTCACACTGATGTGAAGTTAGGGTTGAAAATGACTGGGTTAGTGTCTTCTGTGTATGCTGAGTGCCTCTGGCCCTTGCCTGGTGACAGAAGAAGGCATGGTTTGTAGATAAATCAGCCAGCTGAGTTTCCCCTACCTGCAAACACTCTGTTAAATCCAGCTTTAGCATTCACAAAATCTTTTACAGACTCCAGTACCAACAGCATCATAAGATCTCTAAGTGCATCCTCCATTCATATATACCTAGCTCCCAGGCATATGAGAGCATATTCAGTCACACTTCATTTTACTAGAATGCACAGTCTTTAAGGGCAGACGACATAGCTTTTTCATCTCTACCACCTACACCTAGCACAGTGTGGTTTATCTGTTCATAGTTCATCTACTCATAAATGAATAGTGTTTATTTATAAATTAATTGTGTAATCTTTCACTTACATAATAACTGCTGTTATTAAAATATGCACCTGATCTATTTTTTCCGTTTGTGGCAATGAGAGTTTCCACAGAGTTATTCAAGTGCTTCAGTGGAACACTCTTAACCAAGGTCAAACTGTGAAACAGTAACATGAACTAGTAAATTTGGAGCCATTTGCACCTCATTCTAAGCTTTCTAAAGGGGTCTATGGGTCATAACATGTCACTTTATTAAGTACTTCATTTAATTTTAAAATATAATAAATCATTTCCCAATCAGAAAAAGAGGTCCTCCTCTGCCACCGCCACCACTTCTTCTTCCTCTTCCTCCTCTTCCTGTCCTTCTTCTCCTCCTTCTTGTTCTCTCTTTTTTTAAGACAGGGTTTTGCTCTGGCTGGAGTTTAGTGGCCCAATCATAGCTCACTGCAGCCTCAAACTCCTGAGCTCAGACGATCATCTCACCTCAACCCCCTGAGTAGCTGGGACTACAAGTGTGTACCACCATATCCATATTATTGTTTTTTATTTTTTTGTAGAGACAAGGTTTCACTATGTTGCCCAGGATGGTCTCAAACTCCTGGCCTCACATGAGCCTCCTGCCTTGGCCTCCCACAATGCAGAGATTATAGGTATGAGCCACCATGCCCAGAACTTTTTTAAGGCAGAACATGGGACCTGCTATTAAGTCCCATCTTTGCCACTATTTAGCTTTCCAACCACCTCCAAGTTACTTTATGATGAAACTACTTGAGGGGCTTATTATAATGTATTTTTTAAAAGATACGTGTGAGATACAGGGCACATAATAATGATAATCATTATAGTTGCTGTTTCCATTGACATTCTTTTTACTTATCCATAAACAATTTTCAATGATGATTTATAATTCAAATATGAAATCTGTCCTCAATCTACATTGTATTTGGAAAAGTTTGCAATTTGTTAGACCAACCAATAGTCTTAGAATACAGTCTTTCATTCCCAGGAATTCATTATTCAGAAGTTGGCCACCATAGCTCAGAAAATATTTTGGTTTCATCAGGAAAGGTTTAATAAAGCAAATTATATATATTTATCATCTATGCCAATCAAGTAATATTCAAATATTCTACAGATGTTTTACGAGGAATGGACAACCTTAGTTCAACTCAACCACCAGGTCCCTATAATTTACGCCAACATCCTAGTTCTAAGAAAGCCTTGTAATATGTGCTTCAGCAGTCAAGAAAAAACATCAGATCAGTTCTACTTCATATAGAACAGTCAGACTTTGGATCAGATACTGGCATATTTAATCTGCCCAAGATTGTTCTGATGCCCTCTAAGCAGAAGATTAATATTTTGGAATAGGAATGATATAGCCAGACAGACCAGATGTTTATTTCTGTCTGCCTTTGGCTGCAATTGTTTAAATACAACCTAAAGAAAGATCTAATGAATACTTGCTGTGGTGATGAAAGTTCCTGCAGCGCTTCAAGGATTGCATTATTTGATTTGCATTTCAGCCTGATGTCAGGACACTGGTGGGGGCCTATTATAATACATTTTCTAATACATTTTCTATGTGCCTAATTTGGTATACATTTAAATGTATATATGTACACACATAATGTTTGTGCTTGTTATTTAAGGTAAGGTTTAAAACACTGAAACCATCTGATTTGCATTTTTCAACAAGAACCAACATTTGTATTTATTTATGGAAACATTTTTGGCATAAGGCTTTCTACTAAGTTATAATAAAAAGCTTTCCCTATCACCCTGGGGAATCTGGCAATCAGCCTACCTCCTACCCAGATCAGTCTTCCCCACCTACTCCTGCCTTCTCCCAACCATTATATGCTTAGCTGAAGTCTGTGGTCTTGCCTGGAGCTGGTGTCGAGGAGAAACAGAAAGTTAAATAAGGCAGTATATAGTAACATGGCTGTGAGTCTCTTGATCTCTGAGGTCCCCGAGGAACCAATAGATTGACTATCTATTATTTAAGCAGCTCTATTTTCATTTTCTGTAAAATGAACACAAATACATTATACATTTTTAAAGTATAGTTACACCCAAGAAACTAATTGAATATAAATATTCCTATGGCCTAAGGCTAAGAGAGCCACATTCCTGTCAATTTAAAATATTTCTTGTCTACATCCAATCTATCTTTCCAGTCTAAACTGAATCCATTACTGACCCTGCCAAAGAAATACAATTTTTAAAATCATATTAATTACTACAACAAATAAAATAATAATAATATACACACTGAGTGCTGATTATATTCAAGGCAATACTATGATTTAGATGTATACATTCATTACATCCATGATTTCATTTAATTGACAATATTCTAATAGGTAAGTATTACTATGATGCCTGTTATCATAGGAGGTAAATCTGAAAATTCTAGAGATTAAAATAACTTGTCCAACGTCACACAATTTAAAAATGGCAACAGAGGGTCTCTAATCCCGGAGTGTCTTCTTTAATTTTTATTTATTTTTATTTATTTTATTGTAATATGCATTTGTTTTATTGTTAATTAAATAAATAAATTTCCCTAAGTAAGCCTGTATTCTTAGCTACTAACCAGCCTTAAGTGGCATTCATAAATAATAAAGACAAGAGCGTTTGTATTTTTCAGTTGGCTGACCATGTATTGTGCCCCCGTGATCATAAGTGCTTAATGTCTCAGTTAGTCTTGACATCTCTGAAAGTTGGGCATTTTTAACTGCATATAGGGTCTTTCTCTGCTCATATTGACATGTATTTGGAAGTTTTATTAGAACATGTTTTCCTGCTTAACTACCTCCTTCTATTCAAGAAATTGACAAGTTTGGGACCTCCAGAGGAGAAAGGAACTGGAGACCTGTAAGAATGATAGAGAAATTTACTATAGACGCTTTGTACATTTTGAATTTTGAAATAGATGTAAAATCACAAAATTAAAGTTCTAAAATAATAGAGAAAATACATGAAAAAAATAATTACTGACTAAAATTTTATGGGGACAGTAAAATTCAAAGTGAACAATATTAATGGAGAAGCTAGGAAGAAAAAGCTCTTGTCATTATTGCAATTGAATCATAAATAATTTTTTTATTGTACTTTAGGTTCTGGGGTACATGTGCAAATCATGCAGGATGGGTGCATAGGTACATATACGGCAGTGTGGTTTGCTGCATCCATCGCCCTGTCACCTATGTCTGGCATTTCTCCCCATGTTATCCCTCCTCAACCTCCCCACTCCCCCGAATAATTTTTTTAATGTCAAATATACTGTTTAGAAACTATAAATCTCATCCACAAATCACATACATGTTAAAGTAGAGAAGAAAACTACGAAAAATATAAGAAAGGTACTATAAGGAATAGAGTAAAGATTAATTAACTAATAATGAGCTTACAAATAAACAAATATTAATTTATTCATGAAAGCCAATGCAAGAAAAAATTAGTAACGTTAACCAAGAAAAATGCTTGCAAAAACAAAACATTTTCATACAGTACAACTACAGTACAATGAAAATTTTATGTCAATATACTTGCAAAAATAATAGAGTTTTTTAAAACAACTTATGTTGACTTAAGAAATTAAGAAAACTTCAATAACCAATAATCAATATATTAATACTCAAATTTTCTCACTCCTACCAAGTATCAGGGCATGATACTCACTGATATGGTTTGTCATAGACAATGGCATTTTGTTACAAACTAAAGGTCTGTGACAACACTGTGTCAGTCCAAGTTTATTGGGGTCATTTTTTCATCTGCATATGCTCACTTCATGTCTCTGTATCACATTTTGGTAATTTTCAAAGTATTTCAAACTTTATTATTAATCTGTTACTGTCATCTGTGGTCAGTGGTCTTTGATGTTACTATTGTAATTGTTTTGGGGGTCCCCTATAAGACAGAACTTAATTGATAAATGTGTGTGTTCTGACTGCTCCACCATCTGGCCACTCCTCTGTCTATCTCCCTCTTCTCGTGCATCGCTGTTCCCTGGGGATCGAAATTAGGGCAGTTAATAACCCTGCAAAGGCCTCTAAGTGTTCAAGTTAAAAGGAGAGTCGCAGGCCTCTGACTTTAAATCAAAAGGTGGAAGTAATTAAGCTGGGTGAGGAAGGAATGTCAAAAGCTGAGATAGGACCCAAACTAGGCCTCTTGTGCCAAACAGTTAACCAAATTGTGAGTGCAAAGAAAATGTTCTTGGCCAGACACAGTGACTCACGCCTGGAATCCCAGCACTTTGGGAGGCCGAGACAGGCAGATCACCTGAGGTCAGGAGCTCAAGACCAGCCTGGCCAACATGGTAAAACCCCGTCTCTACTAAAAATACAAAAATTAAGCCAGGCTCCGTGGCTCATGCCTGTAATCCCAGCACTTTGGGAGGCTGAGAGGGGGCAGATCACGAGGTCAGGAGTTCAAGACCAGCCTGACCAACATGGTAACTCTGTCTCTACTAAAAATTAAAAAGTTAACCAGGCGTGGTGATGCATGCCTGTAATCCCAGCTACTTGGGAGGCTGAGGCAGGAGAATTGCTTGAACCTGGGAGGCAGAGGCTGCAGTGAACTGAGATCACCCCACTGCACTCCAGCTTGGGTGACAGAGCGACACTCCATCTCAAAAAAAAGAAAGTACTTGAAGGAAATTAAAAGTGCTACTCCATCTTAACACACAAATGTTAAGAAAGTGAGATTGCTTTATTGCTGATATGGAGAAAGTTTGAGTGGACTGGATAGAAGATCAACCAGACACACCATTCCCTTAAGCCAAAGCCTAATCCAGAGCAAGGTCCTAACTCTCTTCAATTCCTTGAAGATTGAGAGAGGGAGAAAGCTGCAGAAGGAGTTTGAAGCTTTTGAACATCGTTGGTTCATGAGATTTAAGGAGTGAAGCCAGCTGGACCAAGTACTGGAGCTGGGCTCGGGACAACACATGGATGAGGCTGCCAGCAACAGAGGAGGTGTCTCGTCTGGCTCAGAAAGATTTTTTTTCTTGGGAATCTGTTTGGCAAATTGAAAATTAGATTAGTGAGTTGGAAGGGGAAGAAAGATAAGCGGTAGAGCCAGAGAAAGGAGGCCCGAGAGGGTGGCGAGGGCACATGCTGGAGCGTCCAGTGGGGGCTGCAGGAGGTGAAAGACAGGATCCCAGAGAGGAGAGTCAGAGATGCTGGGAAAGGGGCCACCTGGCTGGGGAGGGGAGAGAGAACCAGCTTACCAGCTCCCAGTCCTGGGCCACTTGAGTGTTTCTCAGCTCTGCTCTTGGATTTTTAATATAATTTTGTTACTCATGGAGGGTGTCCAGGTTTTTGGTGTTTTGAACAATGAATTGGACAAAAAGCACAAAGAAAGCAAGGAAAGAATGAAGCAACAAAAGCAGAGATTTATTGAAAAGCAAAGCCTGGGGTTCTGTCCCCCAAAAGCTAACAACCTTTAAAAATGGGTGGCATGGTTTGCAAAAACTGCAAATTTTATTCCTACTTGTTTTTGCCTGCTTTCTTTCTTTTTCTTTCTTTCTTTCTTTCTTTTTTTTTTTTTTTTTTTTTGAGATAGGGTCTTGCTCTGTATCCCAGGTAGGAGTACAGTGGTGCAATCATAGCTCACTGCAGCCTGGATCTCCCAGGCTCAAGCCACCCTCCCATCTCAGCCTACTGAGTAGCCGGGACTACACGTGCCCACCACCATGCCCTGGCTAATTGTTTTCATTTTTTGTAGGGAAAAGATCTCGCTATGTTGCCCAGGCTGGTCTGGAACTTTGCCTGCTTTCCTTTAGCTAGCATCCCCTTTTCTGCTTCTCTGCCCTTTGTTCTAAGTGTTGCTTTTCTTCCTCAGGAGACACAAGACCAGAGATGGTTTTCCTGGCTCATAGTTTGACGTTTGATCTGTTTCCTTTTCCTTCTCGACCTAAGAATAAAGCTCATGAGTTCTTCGTTTCTCTCCATAATTGTTAAGTTAGAATTGGCTAGGATGGAACTTGCCTACTGATTGGAGAGAAAACCTAATGTCCTCTTCCTAATCGTCTTTTAGCTACAAGGAAATTTCCAGGGTTTGTGGTCACTACCGCAGAACTGACCTCCATGGTTCACGTCTACTCACTCTCTCCACCTTCCCCACCCTCCGTAACTTTTCTCTTTCTCTTCCCAACTTTCTCCCTTCAGCTCCCACCAGCTACCTGCTTTGTGCCATGACTTTATTCTATGCCTTTTGTTTAAACCTTATCCTCTCCCGTTATGAACTGGTTCTGGCAACTACATCCCCGACGTTGGCCCAGTGTTCTCTCCTTGACACAAGGCTATGGCAACTCAAGTCTGTACCATGTAATTCAGCACTTTTAATCTTATATCTTCCTCTAATTCCTTCACGTGGTTATTCTAGTTCCCAGTAACCCTGAAGCAACCCTGGGCAGCATCTGTGTCTCATATGTCCTTTAGATCACAGAAAAATACTGAACATCTAGCTCGTTCTCAGTGTTGAATTGTTTATTTCGCTTGACATCATTCACTTCTTTTTCATCTTTATCTTTTTCTTTCATATCTCTTGTATTTGGAGTCGGCTGAACCCCTTTTCAAGAATATCCAAAATAGAATGAAGCAACAAGATAATACTCTATTTCTTGCTCACTTAGCTATCCAGGGTGGATATTCCAGGTTGCTCCACGTGGTCATTTAGGAACCCGGCTGATGGTGGCTCTGCCATCTTGAACACGTGACTTCCAATGCCATGTTGATTGTCATCATCCCAGGAAGAGCATGGAAGGAAGCTCCAGGGAGGCTTTTGGGTCAGGCCTGGCAGTGGTGCAGGTCGCTTCTGCCCACCTGCCATGGAAGACATGGTAGTCATGGTCACCACCAGCTGAAACAAGGGACCATATGCACAGCTTGTAGGAGAGGAGAATCGAGTAGGAGGAACAGCCAGCATTCTCTTCCACACCCCTGATCCTCCACATCCCATCATTTTGTTCCTTGTAGTCTACAAAAGCATTACTCCTGAATGCAACTCTCCTGAGCAGCTGCATGTGAGAGGATACATTTCTGTAAAAGAGATGTGTATTTGTCAGCTACCATAATGAAGTCCTCTGGCTGAGGCTTGAACAACAGAAACTTACCCTCTCACAGCTCTGGAGGCCACAAATCCGGCATCAAATTCCCCGTGGGCTCAGCTTCTTCTGATGCCTGTCTACTTAACTTGTAGAGGCCATCTGCTCCCTGTGTCCTTACATGGTCGCTCCTCTGTGTGTGTCTGTGTCCTGATCTCTTCTTAGAAGGACACTAGTCATGTTGGATCGGGGCCGACCCACTTCCTCTCATTTTAATTGTCCCTTTCAAGACCATGATTCCAAATACAATTATATTCTGAGGTCCTGGGAGTTAAGACTTCAACACATGAGTTGTATGGGGGAAACGGTGCAGCCCATAACAAGATGCTATCGAGAAGAATGAAATACAACCAGTGTCGGCAGGAAAAATGCTATGGGCTTCTCCTCTCTCCCTTCTCTCTCTCTCTATGACTGTGTGTGTGACTGTGAGTGAGAGTATGTGTGTGTGAGTGAGTATGTGTGTGTGAATGAGTGTTTGTATGTGTATATTTGAGTGTGTGAATGAGTGTGTATATGTTAATGTGTATGTGTATGTGTGTGTCAATTGTGTGTGCATGAGTGTGTATGAATGTGTGTGTGCACGTGTGTGTATGTGTATGTGTGTGTGAGTGTGTGTGTATGTACATGTGAGTGTATGAGTGTGTGTGTATGTACATGTGTGAGTGAGTGTGTAAGTGAATGTGTGTGTGTATGTGCGTGTGTGTGAGTGTGTATGTGTATGTACATGTGTGAGAGAGTATGTGTATGGGTGTGTGGAATCTCCTTCCTACAGTTCTTTTACTTGCTAACTGCCTTGATAGTACCCTCAGAGTTCTCTTTAGGCTCATTGAAATCGGCTCCGTAGGGAGAGCTGAGAGAAGGCCACACAGCTAATTCATCCTGGCCATTCCTCAAAAGGGGTGGCCACCTGTCCTGCTCCCAAGTGAGGAAAGGGGCGCTCCAGTACCATGGGTTCTTTGGCACCCTTCCCTGCAGGTGTGGGAATGGATGTCTGCAACTTCCAGTCACACTGCTGTTTTCATGATTCAGTCCAGGATTCCCAGCTCTGTGCCAGAATTCCAAAAAATACAATGATGAACGCCACGGTCCCTCCCCTCCAAGAACTCACAGGCTGGTAGGGAGGACCGACCAGCAGTTGTCACTGGTTTTGCAGTTAACGGGCAGCACATTCCAATTACAGCAGCTCCACATAACATCGGGCACACTGCATGCTGGACCTGTCCTGGGGTCTCCCTGAAAATACTGTGTTCAATTTTCTTACACAGCCCTCTCCAGATTGTTCACCAGCTCCTCTCTTGCAGGTTTTCTAAGGATTACAGCGTGTCCAAAGATCTCTCTAAACTCTCCATCTATACAAGCACCAAGGAAGTCAATACTATTACCCCTTCTTAGAGACCAGAAGCTGAGGCCCAGAGGGGGTGACGTTTGCCCACGTTTTTAAAACCAAATGAGATCATGTAGCTCCCCAGTTCTGCAGATGGCCTTTTAGCTGAGAAATTTTTTCAAGTGAAGTGTTACGTGGCAACCCCGTACGTAAAACGGATAAAGGCAGACCTGTTGCAGTTGAAAGAGGACGACGACCCACCCCCACTCCCAGGACCCAGAAGCACCCAGGCCAATCCTGACGGACCCAAAGACTATGTCTGATAACACCCTCCTTTGACAAGTGAGGCAACTGAGTCCAGACATGGAGCAGTGCAGGAGGCTGACTTGCCCTCTGGTGTGATGTCTACAGCACAGCAGACCTGACCACGCAGTGCATACGGTACATAGTGCCCAGCCCTTCCCCAAAACAGCCTTCAGCCATTTGTCAGTTTGACTGTTCCTAGGAAAAAAAGGGAATACCCTGACTTTTCAAAAATGGTTAGGGGCCAGGTGTGGTGGCTCACGCCTGTAATCTCAGCACTTTGGGAGGCTGAGGCAGGTGGATCGCCTGATGTCAGGAGTTCAAGACCAGCCTGACCAACATGGTAAAACCTTGTCTCTACTAAAAATACAAACATTTGCCTTGCGTGGTGGCGGGTGCCTGTAATCTCAGCTGCTTGGGAGACTGAGGCAGGAGAATCACTTGAACCTGGGAGGCGGAGGTTGCAGTGGGCCGAGATTACGCCATTGCACTCCAGCCTAGGCAACAAGAATGAAACCATCTCAGAAAGAAAAAAAAAAAGGTTAGGTATATCAAGTTTTTCTGCACTGGAGGGATTAAAAAGGGGAAAAATGAACAGGCATGAGTCTACTGGGAGCTGTTAGCCCTGATTTTAGAGGATCCGAAACAGCATCACAAGCCCCTATTAGAGGGGGACTTGAAGTGGCCAGGTGATCAATGGCATTTTACCTAAGTATGAATGACAGTGAGCTGACGGTCCCACGGATCTTCTCTGCGGTTATTCCTCTGGTCCCTAAGTGTACAATTGGGATAGACATACCTAGAAATTGGTAGAATCCTTAAACTGATTCCCTCACCTGTGTAAGAAGGACCATTACAGAAGAGTCGGCCAAGAGGAAGCCCCTGAAACTCTCATCGCCACTCCTTGCACACCCTTCCGAGATAGTAAATCAGAAGGAAAAACACCACATTCCAGAACAGTTGCAGAGATGAACACCAACAAAGACTTAAAGGATGCAGGAGTAGTGGTCCCATCATATTCCCATTCAATGTCCCTGTAAGGCCCCTATAAAAATCAAATGGACTGTGGCAAATGACAGTAACTGTTTTAAACTTAATCAGGTGGTAGCGCCGACTGTAGATGTGCTGTCTTCAGCGGAGAGTAGCCACAAGACTTTGGCACTTGGTATAGAGCAATGACTCTGGAAAATTCTTTCTTCTTGATCCCCATCAATGAAACAGTCTGCCCCTACATGGTAGGGATGGCACAATCCATTAGACTTCCCCAGGCTGTGTTAACCCTCTGCTCTCCATCACATGTGCTCTGCAGGTACAGTGCTCATCCGGACCTTCCACAGCACATTGTGCTGTTCCACCATATTGATGATGTCATTCAATTAGACCTGGTGCCGTAGGAAAACTTGTCCGAGAATTTCAGAACAGCTTTATTTGCAAAAGCTCCAAACTGGAAACACTGTGGTGCTGTCAACTGAATTGCATCCCACCAAATTCATATGTTGAAATCCTGACCCCTAGTACCTTAGAATGGTACTGACTGTATTTGAAGATGGGGCCTTTAAAGAGGTAATTAAGTTAAAATGGGGTTGTTAGAGTGAGCCTTAATACAATCTGATCGGTGCCCTTTTAAGAAGAGGAAATTACAGCACATACAGAGAGAACCCCATGCGTGCGTGCACACGTAAGAAAGAGCATGTGAGGACACAGGAGGAAGGTGGCCACCTGCAAGCCAAAGAGAGTCCTCAGAGGAATCCAACCCTGCAGCAGCTTGATCTTGGCCTTGCAGCCTCCAGAACTATGAGAAATTAATTTCAGGCCAGGTGCAATGGCTCACGCCTATAATCCTAGCATTTGAGAGGCTGGTGGCGGGGGAGGGGGAGGGGGGGTCAGATCTCAAGGTCAGGAGTTCAAGACCAGCCTGGCCAACATGGTGAAACCCCATCTCTACTAAAAATAAAAAGATTAGCTGGGCATGATTGGCCACGTCTATAATCCTAGCTACTCGGGAGGCTGAGGCAGGAGAATCGCTTGAACCCGGAAGGTAGAGGTTGCAGTGAGCTGAGATGGTGCCACTGCACTCTGGTCTGGATGACAGCATGAGACTCCATCTCAAAAAAGAAGAAAGAAAGAAAGAAAGAAGGAAGAAAGAAAGAAAGAAAGAAAGAAAGAAAGAAAGAAAGAAAGAAAGAAAGAAAGGAAGGAAGGAAGGAAGGAAGGAAGAAAGAAAGAAAAGAAAGGAAATAAAGGAAAGAAAGGAAAGAAAGAAAGAAAAGAAGAAGGAAGGAAGGAAGGAAGGAGGGAAGGAAGGAAATAAATTTTGGTTGTTGTTAAACTGCCAAGTCTGTAGTATTTTGTATGGCAGCCTGAGCAAACTAAAATACCCAGGTATTCATGAACAAAATAATGAATAAACAAACCATATGATTTTAAAGATAAAAAAAACTACTCATCAA
Organism: Cacajao melanocephalus; assembly: GCA_963573385.1. Taxonomy (NCBI): domain Eukaryota; kingdom Metazoa; phylum Chordata; class Mammalia; order Primates; family Pitheciidae; genus Cacajao; species Cacajao melanocephalus. Next base: position 19,344 of record CAUYLG010012783.1, on the reverse strand, counting down.
TAAAAAGTGAACTACTGATGCATGAAACAGTAAGTCTCAAAAATATTATGCTGAATGAAAGAAACCTTATGCAAGGTTTCCTACCATATATCAGAACCTTTCAGTTACATGAAATTCTACAGCAGGCAAAACTAATATATGCTAAATAAAATCAGAATAGTGCTTGCTTGTGATGCCAGATGGTAATGAGCATTGATAGGGAAGGAACGTACAGGAACTTTCTAGGTGTCTTTTTATTTTATTTTATTTTATTTTGAGATGGAGTCTCGCTGTGTGGCCCGGGCTGGAGTGCCGTGGCGCAATCTCCTCTCACTGCAACCTCTGACCCCCGGGTACAAGCAATTCTCCTGCCTCAGCCTCCTGAGTAGCTGGGACTGTATATGTGTGTCCCATGAAAAAATGGCACTTTTATTTTAAAATGGACTTCAAATCTTGTTCTCAACAAAGACTAAACAAACAATATGGTTGACAATAAATAATATTTTAGAACATATCAATTAATCAATTATTGATTTTGTATTTTTAGTAGAGACAGGGTTTCACCATGTTGGCCAGGCTGGTCTCGAACTCCTGACCTCGTGACCTGCCCACCTTGGCCTCCCAAAGTGCTAGGATTACAGGTGTGAGCCACCAAGCCCGGCGGTTCTGTATTTTTTTAAAAGGGTTTAGTTACACTTGAGAAAGCATAAGTTCAGTTAACTTGAGAAACAGAAGCGGTAGGAGATACATATGAAGAAATGTATGCCAGGAATTGGTTGGGGCACAATGGTAGGGGCTGGCAAAGCAAGTGTGAAATCTGTAGGGCAAGCCCCAAGGAGGGGCTGTTCATGATTTGTTTTCCTCCCTCTTGGGAAAAATCTTGGAAATAAAAATTCTATGATGCAGCTGCTTTATGAAACAGTCTGGCAATTACTCAAAAGATTAAACACAGAGTTACCAAATGCAATTCTACTCTTATGTATATACTCAAGAGAACTGAAAACTTATGTCCACACAAAATGTGTACGTGAATATTCATAGTAGTACCATTTATAACAGCCCCAAAGTGGAAACCACCTCAATATTCACCAGTTAATGAACAGATAAATAAATGTGGTATTTTCAAACAATGGCTCATTATTCAGCCATAAAAAGGAATGAAATACTGACAAATGCCACAAGATGGATGAAAGGTACATTGTATGGTATGTAATATCTCAATTAAAAAATAAAGTTCCAGGCCGGGCATGGTGGCTCATGCCTGTAATCCCAGCACTTTGGGAGGCCAAGGCGGGTAGATCACAGGGTCAGGAGTTCAAGACCAGCCTGGCCAACATGGTGAAACCCTGTCTCTACTAAATATACAAAAATTGGCTGGGCACAGTGGCGTGCACCTGGAGTCCCAGCTACTCAGGAGACTGAGGCAGGAGAATTGCTTGAACCCAGGACGTGGAGGTTGCAGTGAGCTGAGATTGCACCACTACACTCCAGCCTGAGTAACAGAGCGAGACTCCTACTCAAAAAAAGTTTGGGCATGGTGGATCATGCCTGTAATTGCAGCACTTTGGGAGGCTAGGGCAGGAGGATAGCTTGAGCCCAGGAATTCGAGACCAGCCTGAGCAACAGAGTGAGGTCTTGTCTCTACAAAAACTAATATGAAATTTAAAAATTAGCTGGGTGTGGTGGCACATTCCTGTAGTCCCAGCTACTTAAGAGGCTGAGGCAGGAAGATTGCTTCAGCCTGAGAGGTCGAGGCTGCAGTGAGCCATATCACACCACTGCACTCCAGCCTGGGCAACAGAGCAAGACTCTGTCTCAAATAAATAAATATAAATACACACAATTCGAACTCTTGTCTTTGAACACGGTATATGTGTACCTTTCTCAGAAAGGAAGATATTGCTTTATTTCAGCAATGAAACCATATAATGGTTGCAAAACTCCCACAATAACATCTTTGTCCTAAAGTTGTGTTGACTCACTTTTTTTCCTTCGTGTTTTGAGGATACGACATACATACAGTGAAGTATACACATTTTCATTGACCAGCCCTATGCACGTTTGTATAAGTACGCTCCATGAAGCCTTCACCCTCTCCCAGATCAAGAAAACACAGAACATTCTGGCACTCTAAAGGGCTCTTGCTTCCTCTCAGTAACCAGCAACCCTGTTTCTGGTCCCCAAACAGGGTTGCTGGTTACTGACAGATAGATAAACTGCTCTATCACTTTAGGGTAGCTTTGCCTTTTCTTGCTCCCTTCCACATGCTGTGGGAATTCGGGCTGTGACATCAACAAGCTCTCTTTCTGCAGAAACGTCACAGAAATAGAATCGTACACTCCCATGAGTTGCTTCGGCTCCACACCATGTCTGCAAGATGCATCCCTGTTTACGCAGCTGCAGTTTGGTGTTTTTCACGGCTAGTTTGCATTGCATTATATGAACATGCCACAGTGGATCCGTTCTCCTGCAGACGGACATTTGGGTTGTTTCCGGTTTGAGGCTATTATGAATAAAAGCTTACTTTTAATATTAATATTATTAATGGGCAAGAAGGACCTTCCTATCGAGCCTGCAGAAAGGAGGCTCAGGAGCTTGGCTTGGGCATCATTCATGCCCATCTGTCTGCCCCAGGAGGTCATTATAGCCCATCATGCTGTTACCAAGCAAAAGAGGTCACTGACCCAGGCACAAGAAGTCAATACTAACACACTGGGTTTTAGGGAAAAGAAAAGCTTTTTTTGCAAGTTGACCAACAAGGACACGGGAGTCCAGCTCCAATCTGTCTCGCCGTGCTGCCTTTAAGAAATCATTTATTAGAAAAGGGTTAGAGGGTGGGTTCCAGGATTTGCAGGAGATTGGTGGAAGGAAAGAGGAGGTCTGGAAAGTTCTCAGACATGCGCAGTTATCTCTTCATGCCTCCTCGTGGGTCCTGTGTGCAAATTAAGTTCCAGGGCAGCTAGCATGAAACACGCGTGGAAATCCAGGCCGTGACATCAGCAAGCTCCTTCTGCAGAAACTCCAGTTGGCCATATTGGTTCCAACTGATTCCTGCCATTTTGTTATCTCATGAGCGGACGGAGTTTCAGTGTTTCCACAGGTTGCTTCTCTTACCTCAAAAATGTATTCGTCCTGGGATTAACTCCTTGGTGCAGTTTCAGTATCTGCCCCAGGAGGTCACAATTGCCCACTGTGTCTGCCCCCTACAGGCTGCAAGAGGTCCCCACCCATCCCCCTTCCACTCACAGACCCTGAGGCAGAGTTTGTCTGGTGTCAGGCAGAACAGTCAGAATCCTCAAGTCCGGAGAGTCACGTCTCCTCGGATGAGTTCAGAAGACATTTCGCAAGCATTTGGTTGAACTTGTGTACTGCCGTCTAAACGCTGAGTCATGGAAACTAAAGAACTAAAAGGCAGTCAAATAACCCTTTGGCTCATCTTTAAGTTTCTTCGTGTTTTCTGAAAGCTTGTTCTTTTTCTTAAGTTTATTTCAAAAATGCTAAAAATTAGGCCTTTCCTAGAGAAAGAGAGTCGCCCTGGATTTGGACCTCACCTAATATGAGACTTTCCCTATTTTCTCAGCGGAGGGGTGAGGACCCTGTGGACCTTTGGAACTTCTGGATTCCACCTGCTGTTTGGAGCTACAGGCAGGGGCCTCCTGGGGGCTGCGACGCCCTGTGTGATGTCATCAGGCTTTGTGAGGCGGCCTGCACTGCTTTTAAGTTCTACTGTGTGGTCCAGCAACCCAGCACAAGCCACCGTAAAGCCCGCTATCTAAAAAAACTTCCCATCTCTCAGTTCATTCAGCACAGACCCCTGCCTCATTTCACCTGTGACTCCGCTTGGAAAATACAACAGTTACAAAGCAGCCATTGCAATGATCTCAGCGGTAAGTGAAGCGAGCTCCATGTGTCAGGAGTGGTACAAAGATGGGGGAAACGTCTTTCACCTGGAATCAGCAGAAGCAGCACATCAAATCACTGCGTTTTGAAGGAGATGCTGGCTCTGGGAATTAGGATTAAGAAGATTTATTTTATTTTTTAAAAGAGAAGTAGCTTCCAAGCTGGTTACACCACCAGTGGACCGGGCATTGTAATGGCTTCAGTTCATGAAAAATAGGAAAATTTTTCATTATATGTGTCTTTATGCTCTTAATGTTTACACGGTGAATGGATTACTTATTTGAAAAAAATCAGTAGGAGAAAAAAGCCCTTAGCAGTGTCATAAAGTCCTAGCTCTTGTACGGAGATCAGTATTAAGATGGTCCTAGGAAAGCTAGGAGTTAAAAAATGCTGATTTTAAACTGGGCATGGTGGCTGGCATCCATAATCTCAGCTACTGGGAGGCTAACATGGGAGAACCACGTGAGTCCAGGAGTTCAAGATCAGCTTGGATGAGTGAAACTGTCTCAAAAAAAAAAAAAAAAAAAAACAACGGGGAAAAAGTGTTGATTATTTACAGAAAAATTAGTTGTGATATTATCCAACGTATAGTCACGTTTTCCTGACTTGATAGACTCACATTTTTTAAAAAACTTGGCCAGGCACAGTGGCTCCTGCTTATAATCCCAGCGCTTTGTGGGGCCAAAACAGAAGGATCACTTGAGCTCAAAAGTTTGAGAACAGCCTGGGCAATATAGCAAGACCTCATTTATATTAAAAAAAAAAAAATTAGGTGTGGTGGCACATACCTGTAGTCCCAGCTACTCGGAAGGCTGAGACAGGAGGATCATTTGAGCCTGAGAGGATGAGGCTGTGAGCTATTATTGAGCCACTCCACTCCAACCTAGGTAACAGAGTGAGACCCTGTCAAGGAAAGGAAAGGAAAGGAGAGGGGAGGGGAGGGGAGGAAGAGGGGGTAGGGGAGGGGAGGGGAGGAGAGGGAAGGGGAGAGGAGAAAGGAGGAAGGAAGGAAAAGTCTGATGCAGATTTGGGCTAGGGTTTTGGGGTATGGGGGCATGTTGGTGACTATTAGCTGCATCCTTTTCTCTACAGGATTCTTTTAGTCATCTGCTAAGTATCTTTAATGCGCTTAAAATTTTATTTGCTGTACTTATGAATCTCATTGAAATATATTTTACAAATTCTCTGCTTTTCTAGCATTGAATTCAGCATCTTTTAGTGAAGAAAATAACTGAACGCAGTTTTCTTCTGAAGACACAAGATCCAAAAGCCAACCACAGACCTCTTAGGTCGATCTCTCGGTAGGAGGGGTTTTCTGTGTTTTGTGGGAGTGTAGCAGGTGGGTTGGGAGGTGAGGTGCTTGTCCCAGAGAAAATGTAATAGAAGAGCTCATATTAGTAAAACAAGAAAATGGAGAGGGTTAGGGGTATGTTCATAAGTGTTCACATCTAAAGGGAACTCTCCCCAAGTTTTCCTAATGTATTAGAATTTTTCAGTAATAATCCTATTGACACAGGATTTTTTCAGTGCTGCTTTGCCAGCTGGAAATCTCTGCAGCTGGCCCAGCACCCCTGCTGGGGCCTTACTCGGCTCTGGGCTCATCTCTGGGCTCACTGCCCACTTGACCCAGCAGGCTGTGCTCAGCTTACACTACCGGCCTAGTTTCCACACCCACAACTGCTCTGCACTTAGCCCATGGCTGGCCTGGGTGTGCCGCAACCATCTTCCACCTTGGGCACCACCATCTGGATGAGGGGGAACATGGTGGTGGTGCCTGAAAACTCAGAGATGCCAGCAACCACAGAGCCCCAAGGAGTGTTACAGCTCTCACCTGGGGGGGTCCCAAAGTCTGAGCCCCCAAGGACTGTTACAACTCTTTCTCTCCTTCTTGCCACCTGCAGCATGATGAACTAGGTCAGGGAGAAGGGTGTCTTGTGGCTCGTTTGTGTGGCTGCAAACAGTGGTGTGTTTCAGCTCATTTGTGCTGCAGCTCATTCCGTCCCACCATCCCACTCTGACCCCCTGTTCCTGGGCTGGCCCAGCCCCACCATGGCTTCCTGTCGCATGGGGTGGCCACCTGGCACTGGCAGAGGGTGGGAGGGCTACAGTATTACAGCTCCTTTCGCACCCGCCATTATGCGGGTCCCAGGTCCTTGTCCCACATCCAAGAAGAATGAGGTTACACAGACACTGGAGAGTGAGCAAGGCAGAACAGCTCTTGACACGAGAGGGGATCTGAAGTGAGTAGCCCTCTGTGTGAAAGAGGGCCCAAAGGCGGGTAGTCCCAACATGCTGGAAAGAGCACCACTCCTTCCAGGTGGCTCTAGAAAGAACACCATTCAATTGGCTAAAAGACATCAAGGAAGTTCTCACTCCAGTCGTGGACTCTGGCAGCTCAGTTTTCAGGCTTTAAGCTGTCTTTGGCTTGAAGGTTGGATTTCACTGGAGACGTGCCCCTCTCTGCCTAGGAATTTGTCTGTCTCCTGTTGCTATCACTATCATATTAATGCATGTGTATATTTTTATATTACATCTGGTTGCCTCCCGTCACCTATTGTTTTTAGCTAGTTTCTAATTGCTTTTGGTTTTTGGAGAAAGTTAACATGGAAGTTAACTTTAGATAACTTTAAAATTGAGATATTTAATAGGGAGATACAGTGGTAATGTAAATTAAAGCTTTATTCTCTTTTCAGGTGTCCTAATCCACCATTTTTCCTAGTTAGAAGTTATCTTCTTCTCTTTATATATTTGATACTTTTGATTTGCATAATCAAATATTTCACTTGTAAAGTGTTATTTATTCAGTCAATGAATCTTTATTTTGCACCCAGGATCTTGGCCAGGCTGTTAAAGCCTGTGTCCTGGGGGAATATTTCCATTGTAATAAATGCTCCCAAATTCAACTTTACGTCCCCCTGCCTTAATCCAGTGTCGTCTGGACTCAGTCCCATATGGGCACCCTGGGCTCCACTGGTTCAGGATGGCTGATCCTGCAGCTCCTCTGGGAACAAGCAGGATAGCACTTTCCCACAGGCTAAGTTGTAATATGACCCTCCTTATTGATCTTGTGGCCAGGAGGGTACTAGGGGAAGGTCCTGAGGCAGGGCACGCATTGCCTTGCAAGGCAGAGGAGGAAAGCTAGCTTTGCTGGGGAGTGATGGGCCATTTCTGTAGACCCAGAGGGTTCCTGTGGACCTGAGCATTCCAGGTCTCCAGCGTGTCTACCCAGATATCCACATCCCAAGTGTCAGAGCCTCCCTCCTTCCCTGGATAGAAGACCAGCCCGGCTTGAGAAGTCAGCCTGCTCTGGAGCTCTGCCACCCTGACGATCAGGCCCTGGGCACTACCCTCAGCTCTCCCAGCCCTTAGGCTGTAGGAAATGAGATCCTTCTTTTGCTAACAAGGGCCTCTGCCTCTGATACTTTGCTTTAAATTGGTGATGACCACCCTCAGCCTTCCTTGCCTTCTTCAAATGCAACCATAGCATCCGACAATAGCCGTCTACCCCGTAATATTTGTAATCACCCCTCCCTTCTCCCCAGTCAAGTACGCCAACCAGAACATTCCTTTCCACCTGTATTCCATCCTGATTCACGGCCAGTGAGGTTTTAACAAGTACACATCAGCCATAGTATGCCAGGGGCTTTCTAAATACCACCTTTCCACCAGCGATGGGATGCTCAGGGCCAGCCCCAAAATTTCCTTTACAGCCCATTTTCGTGGACCATTAGCAGCAGTCTGCTAGGTCAAGTTCCCCAGGAAAAAGACTCTTAGACTAAGATTTGCACAGAAAAGTTTATTAGGAGCGGACTTGGGAACAAACACCACAAGGCAGGGAGACAAGTAGGTTCAATCAGAGGAAGAAGCTAGATGGTGATGCAGTTCCCAGAAGAGACTCTGCTCACCCCACAGGCAGCTCACACTGAGGGCTCTCCAGAGTCCCCCAAGACTGGGACAAGGGAGCTGCACCCATTGATTCCCAGGGAGGGGGACACTTGGGCAAAGCAGCTTGCTTCAGTCATGATCTGTGAGCCTGTGGCAGCTACCACTCATGGCAGCTGGGGAAACAGGTGTCTCTACCCTGAAGGCGGTGTTTGGGGGTGCAGTACAGCAACGTATGTAGAAGACATTTTCTCCAGGTGTGTTCAAGTCCCTTTGAGGGGACAGTGTCCTGTTCTGGTGATTTGATGCTACAGAATTGTGCTGGATACCAGGTCTGTCAAGCAGCATGAGTTTCCTACTGAAGCTAGAATGTATTTGTAAGCCATATACCTGGGACATCCCTAAGGTCAAAACTGTAGAAGCCAAAGCCAAGCATGGGGGCATGTGCCTATAGCTGCAGCACTTTGGGAGGCCAAAGAGGAAGGATCACTTGAAACCAGGAGTTCGAGGTTGCAGTGAGCTATGATCACACCACTGCACTCCAGCCTGGGTGACAGACGCCAACTCACAAACTAAACAAGGCCAGGCGCAGTGGTTCATGGCTGTAATCCCAGCACTTTGGGATTCATCCCTGGGGAGGCCAAAGCAGGCAGATTGCTTGAGCTCAGGAGTTTGAGGTCAGCCTGGGAAACATGGCAAAACTCCATCTCTACAAAAAAAATACAAGAACTAGCCAGGCGCGGTGGTGGGTGCCGGTAATCCCAACTACTTGGGAGGCTGAGGAGGGAGGATCGCTTGAGCCAGGAAGGTCAAGGCTACAGTGAGCCAAGATCACACCACTGCCCTCCAGCCTGGGCGACAGAGCCAGACCCTTTCTCACAACAAAACTGTAGAAGCCAAATTCTGTTCTCAAGTCAGAGAGAGTAGAAAAATGGGAGACAACACTAAACGTTCAAAGGCCGAGAAGACACTCGAAGGAATCAGAGTGTGGGGGAAGGAGGACAGAAGCTGAGGTCCTAGAGCGTGGACTGGCCTGCAGGGCCTGAGGAGCATTTCAGTGGTTACCTTTTCCAGGTGCAGGGGATGTGGTGTGATGGAAAGAGACGGGGTCCAGAAGGCAACTGGCTGATGTATTCTTGTGTTTATCAGCATCCATGCTGTCTGATAGGGTTTGTTTTCATTTCTAATCTTTTTAGGAAATCTTTATTTTAAAAATATTTTCGTGTGTAATGTATACATATACAAAATAAAATAAAAACAAATCTTATAAAGAAAATCAGCAGGTCCCTGCCCAATTCCTGCCCAGCCCCCAGTTCCACTCTCTAAATACGATCACTTTGACTCTTCAATCTGTTTTTTATGACAGTTACCTTCATATTTTAAACAGAGTTCTTAGACTTCTATTTTTCAATGAATTTTATACATCAGCTTCATCTTTATTACATGACCTCAATTTCTTCTAATTTATTTTTCCTGAAAAAAGGTCTGGGTTTTTGTTTTTGTTTTTTGTTTTTTTTGGTTAATGCAGTAATCAGTGTTCGCATCTTTACCACCCTGTAAATACTGTTCCTTAATTTTTACCATCAGCTGTGTCGTCCACCTAAACCATCCCACATACTCTTCCTCTCAGTGGGGTTGCATCTGCCGTCCTGGTCCATGTCTTTTTTTTTTTTTTTTTTTAATAGAGTCTTGCTTTGTGTCCCAGACTGGAGTGCAGTGGCATGATCTCAGCTCACTGCAACCTCCACCTCCTGGATTCAAGCGATTCTCCTGCCTCAGCCTCCCGTGTAGCTGGGATTACAGGAGCCCACTATCATGCCCAGCTTATTTATTTATTTATTTATTTATTTAGTAGAGATGGAGTTTCACCATGTTGGCCAGGCTGGTCTCGAACTCCTGACCTCAAGTGATCCGCCCACCTCGGCCTCCCAAAGTGCTGGGATTACAGGTGTGAGCCACCACGCCTGGCCATTTATTCGAATGATTTTTAAATGTGAACAATCATGTTTTAAATTGCAACTGCCTCTTTTTATTCTCTCAATTTTCATTTCTTTCTTCCCCTTTCTGGTTCTATTTGTATTTTCTTTCTTTCTGGAGGCTTTCCTCAAATGTCCTGGCAATCCTTGGTGGCTGTAGGAGTCAGCTCCAGCTGCCATAACCAAGTCCCACAGACTGGGCGGCTTAGAGGACGGACACGATTTTTCCACAGTTGTGGAGGCTCGAGTTGGCATCCAGGTGCCGGCAGGTTTGGTTTCCCAAGGCCTTTCTTCGGGGCTTACAGACAGCTGCCTTCGTGCTGTGCCCTCACAGGGTCTTTTCTCTGCGCAGGAACCTGCCTGGGCCCTCAGCCTGTTCCCATAAGGGCACCGGTCCTATTGGATTAGGGCCCACCCTGTGACCTCATATAACCATAATCACCTCCTTAAAAGCTGTCTCCAAATACAGTCACACTGGGGCGTGGTGATTCCACATGTGAGTTGCAGGAGACACGGTTCTGGCCATAACAGCATTCGATTCTGAAACGGTTTGGCTGTGTCTCCACCCAAATCTCATCTCGAATTCCCACGGGTTGTGGGAAGAACCCAGTGGTAAGTAATTGAATCATGGGGACAGGTCTTTCCCATCTGTTCTCGTGAGAGTGAGTAAGTCCCACGAGATCTGATGGTTGTGTCAGGGGGAATTTCCCTGCGCAAGCCGTCTCTTTGCCTGCTGCCATCCGTGAAGGTGTGACTCGCTCCTCCTTGCCTTCCACCCTGATTGTGAGGCCTCCTCAGCCATGTGGAACTGTAAGTCCATTAAACTCTTTTTCCTGGATAAATTACCCAGTCTCGGGTATGTCTTTATCAGCAGCGTGAATACAGCTTCAATCCCAAAGTGAGATGCCAGCCAGCTGATTGGAATCACGGGTTGTCGGGCCGACCTTGGCCACAGGTGTGCTGTCTTCACTGGTAAGGCCCAGGGAGCCGGCCGCCTTAGTGGGAGCTCTTATAGTTCAGCATGCGGAGGTCTTTTCTCGGGGCCCTGTCTTCCCATTCCAGAATGATTCTCCTATCTCCCGCCTCAGACGCAGCAGCCTGGCTGCTGGGATCCTGTGTGGGAGGAGGAAAAGCGGACGGCTGGACTCAGACCCTCCACATCCACACATTCTAAGTGACGCTCCTGGTTTTAGCTCCAAGTTTTCCATGTAGAGGCTCAGCCTCTACCGTTCTACTTCTCCGAGGAAGAAACCCCTCTGACTCCTGCCTGGATTTTGCTGTGCATGGCTGGGCGAGAGCGCTGACTATTCTGGATACTAACAGGTGGCCCTCCCCACGCCTGCAGCCATGTGTGCACTGACTCACTAGGGGCCTCCAAGCCCCAGGCTGCTCCAAGGTCAGCACACTTGTTTCCACACTGGAGTCCTCTGTCTTTCCAAATTGTTACCAGGCGTCCAATAACTTTCTCTCCTCCAAACATGTTAAAATCTCACATGCATTGATGTTCCCTCTAACCACTCTCCTCCCATGAGAGTTTTTAGCTTTATTCTTACTCACAATTGAGTCAAGAGGGAGAGAAGACACGCACATATAAGATCTATCGTCTTTAAAGGAAACCTCTCAAGACTTTCTTCTTTATTCTTAAGATAAACTACAAACAATTTGAAACCTGAGGAAAATATAGAGAAAAAATCATGAACATTCTGTGTTCTCATTTATCAAGCTCAATGAAATCACATCCTTTTGCCACATTTTCTTCAGAGCTTTTTTTAAAAAAAAAAATTAGCATTAAGAATACAATAGAAGGCTCAATATATATATAATGTTTATATATAATGTTTATATATTAGCCACGTGTGGCTAATATATATAATGTTTATATATATAATGTTTATATATTAGCCACATGTGGTGGCATGTGCCTGTGGTCCCAGCTATTCAGGAAGCTGAGGTAGGAGGATCACTTGAGCCCAGAAGGTTGAGGCTGCAGTGAGCCATGTTGGTGCCACTGTACTCCAGCGTGGGTGAAGGGAGTGAGACCCGGTCTCAAAAAAAAAAAAAAAAAAAAAAAGGATATAGCAGGAGTTCTTCATTCTCCTCCCCTCCACCATGGAGGTAATCACTGTTATGTAAATTCACTATTATAGATATCACTGTTATGTAAATTTGGATACATCATTTACATGCATGGTTTTGCTGCATATTGCTGTACCCATAAATAATTGCACTGCTTTTCATGTTTTCCAAATTTATATCACACCCTACTTGCTTTTTGCACGTTTTTTAGACTTTCCGGCATTAGTACACACAGCTCCAGCTGATTCATTTTCATCATTGAAAGAGTAGCCTCGTTTTTTCAGCTTTCCTGTTGAGGGAAACTTCAGTTGTGTCTATCTAGTTTTCTTTTTTTTCTTTTTTTTTTTTTTTTCAGATGGAGTTTCACTCTTGTTGCCCAGGTTGGAGTGCAGTGACGCGATCTTGGCTCACTGCAACCTCGGCTTCCCAAGTTTAAGCGATTTTCCTGCCTCAGCCTCCCGAGTAGCTGGAATTACAGGCGCCTGCCACCGTGCCTGTCTAATTTTTTGTATTTTTAGTAGAGATGGGGTTTCACCATGTTGGCAAGGCTGGTCTTGAACTCCTAACCTCAGGTGATCCACCCACCTCAGCCTTTCAGAGTACTGTGATTACAGGCGTGAGCCACTGCACCCGGCCAGTGTCTAGTTTTCATTATGACAAACGTTACCTCAATAAATATTCTTGTTCCTGTCTCATGATACATCTCTTTAGATGAGAGCTGCAACTAATGAGAGTCTCTTTAGAATATATTCTTTTTTTTTTTTTTTTTTTTTACTTTAGGTTCTGGGGTACATGTGCAGATCATGCAGGATTGTTGCCTAGGTACATACATGGCAATGTGGTTTGCTGCCTCCATCCCCATCACCTATATCTGGCATTTCTCCCCATGTTATCCCTCTCCAACCTCCCTACCCCCACTGTCCCTCCCCTGGTCCCCTCCAACAGACCCCAGTGTGTGGTACTCCCCTCCCTGTGTCCATGTGTTCTCATTGTTCAACACCCGCCTATGAATGAGAACATGCGGTGTTTGATTTTCTGTTCTTGTGTCAGTTTGCGGAGAATGGTGGTTTCCAGATTCATCCATGTCCCTACAAAGGACACGAACTCATCATTTTTTATGGCTGCATGGTATTCCATGATCTATATGTGCCACATTTTCCTTGGCAAGTCTATCATCGATGGGCATTTGGGTTGGTTCCATGTCTTTTCTATTGTAAACAGTGCTACAATGAACATACGTGTGCATGTGTCTTTATAATAGAATGATTTATAATCCTTTGGATGTATACCCAGTAATGGGATTGCTGGGTCAAGTGGAATTTATATTTCTAGGTCCTTGAGGAATAGCTGCACTGTCTTCCACAATGGTTGAATTAATTTATACTCCCACCAGCAGTGTAAAAGTGTTCCTATTTCTCCACATCCTCTCCAGCAACTGTTGTCTCCAGATTTTTTAATGATTGCCATTCTAACTGACATGAGATGGTATCTCAATGTGGTTTTGATTTGCATTTCTCTAATGACCAGTGATAATGAGCATTTTTTCATGCTTTTTGGCCTCATGTATGTCTTCTTTTGAAAAGTGTCTGTTCATGTCCTTTGCCCACTTTTGAATGGGTTTCTTTTTTTTCTTGTAAATCTGTTTTAGTTCTTTGTAGATTCTGGATATTAGCTCTTTGTCAGATGGGTAGATTGCAAAAATTTTTTCCCATTCTGTTGGTTGCCAGTTCACTCTAATGACTGTTTCTTTTGCTGTACTGAAGCTCTGCAGTTTAATTAGTTCCCATTTGTCTATTTTGTCTTTTGTTGCCAATGCTTTTGGTGTTTTAGTCATGAAGTCCTTGCCTATACCTTGACTGGTTTTGCCTAGGTTTTCTCCTAGGGTTTTTCTGGTGTTAGGTCTTATGTTTAAGTCTTTAATCCATCTGTAGTTAATTTTAGTGTGTGGTGTCAGGAATGGGTCCAGTTTCTGTCTTCTGCACACTTCTAGCCAGTTTTGCCAACACCATTTATTAAACGGGGAATCCTTTCCTCATTGCTTGTTTTTGTGAGGTTTGTCAAAGATCAGATGGTTGTAGATGTGTGGCATGCCTCCAGGGCCTCTGTTCTGTTCCATTGGTCTATATCTCTGCTTTGGCACCAGTACCATGCTGTTTTGATTACTGTAGACTTGTAGCATAGTTTGAAATTAGGTAGTGCTGTCCATTTCTTATACTAACTCTGAACAAGATAGCAAAATACTAAAATTCAGTCTATCATGGTATTTTTTTTTCTGTAAACAGAGACTAACATTCTCATCTATATGAGGTAGGGAACAAAGCATACCAAAATAAATACTGTCTTTTTGCTTAGGCAGAGGATTATGATTTAAAATTCTAAAGTTCAAATCCTTCTTTGAAAATAGAAAGTTGCAAGTGATATCAGCAAAATGAGATAGGAGTTGTCTAACTTGACTTCCCTTTTCCCCTCCATTTACAGAAATCAAACTAGCAATTATCCACATGAGAGAACACTTTCATGAACACCCAAAAACTCAGGAGTGAGGCTGAGATACTCTCTTGGATTTTAGAGCAGATAAATGATGCATTCTAAGGGTATAAGGATCTGTTTCTCTTTGACTGCATCACCCATCCCACAAGTCAGCACAGTACCACACATAGAGGATTTCCCTAGGCTCATAATTTTTACACTGGGAAATGAAAGTTGGAGGCAGACATTCAGCTTCCACATCATTCTGAAATTCTTCACAGGAGGCTCACTCTTGTCTCATTCTATACGAAGCATTGGGAGTACCAGCAGGACTAAAATATCAGGTATAAAATAATAATGGGAATGACGCTCATAGTGACCAGAGCATTAATATTGGTGGTTTATCTGCATTCCCACTAACAGAGAAGCCATAAAAGAGAGACTAGCCTACAGCCTTATGCTGAAGGAAGAGTGATCCACATATCTGTCAGATTCAAGTCACTAGCCAGCTTTTCTATAAGATGAAGTACTCTCTTTAAGCTTCCCTCTGGCCGGGAAAAATATCAGATTATCATTTACCTATGAAGAGAGCATCTGACCCTGCCCAACCCTTCTAGTAAATAGGTGATCCAAAAAGTCATAGTAAGTTCATTGAGCCTTCCCCAGTCCTGAAGACAAGTGCAGATTAGATTTTACCTAGAAAGGTAACATCTGGGTCTACCCAATATCAGTGGCTAAGTGACAAATCTCCTCAAGCCTTGGTGCTGTTTAAAAATATATCTATGTTAGGAGGAAAGCTCAAGTTCATGCACACCCATGGAGCATGGTCTCTGGTCCTGTCTACCCCATGTAGCCAAGCACTGACCCCAGAGACCTCACACAGCCTTGAAACCAAACATGTGTCTCTGCCTAACTACAGATTTCAAACTGTATTGGCTAGCAAAAGAAGACTACCTATAACCCTGCTTGAGCAGAGATTATTATGGAGCCAAGCCAGCAGCTCTGCCAGACTGTAAAGTCCAACTAGTGATCTCACTGGATTGTGGAGCATAGCTAGAAGTACCATCTGACTTGAGAGCACAAGAATCAACCCAGTCCAGTTGGCAAGATCAACACCAAGGTCTGCCTGTTTGTGGTCACTGCCAGCTGGTCCATCCAGAATTCCCGGCTAGACAAAATAGTGAATGTCTATTATCACCAAAGAACATCTGAAAAGACCAAAAAAGATGGTTGTCTCCTCTAATGTGCAGGCAGCAGCACAAGGGCACAAGATTTTGAAAAATCAGGAAAATATGACACCACCTAAAAAAACCTAATAAAACTTGAATAATGACCTTAAGAAGAAATGGAGATCTATAAAATGACTGATGAAAAAGTCAGAATTATTCTCTTAAAGAGGTTTAGAAATATCCAGGAAAATACAGATGAAAAATTAATTTGCAAAACAACTGAAGAACAAAACAAATTTGATGAAAACTAGAAACAAAAAGTTCTAGAGGTAAAAAACTAGCAGCTTCACCAGAAAGTGTTAACAGCAGCCTTTGCCAAGCAGAAGAAAGAGTTAGTAAATTCAAACATAGACTATTTGAAATTATAGAGTTCAGGGAGGAACACAAAGAATAAAAAAGCCTGTAGAAATTGTGGAATACCATCTAGCTATCTAAGCTTTAAACACTATGAATTAAAGAAGGAAAAGAGAGAGGGATAGTCTCAGAAAGCATATTTAGGGAAATCATGGCTGAAAGTTTTCCAGACCTGGGAAAAGATAACAACGTCCAGGTACAGAAAAATCTGAGGCTTCTAATCGAATTCAACTCAATGAGGGGTTCAATAAGACACATTATAATAAAATTACTTTAAAAATCAAAGACAAAGAAAGAATACTGAAAGCAGCAAGTGATAATCAACTTACCACATTCGAAGTAGCCCCAGTGTGACCTTCGGTACTTTCTAAGCAGAAACTTCACTGTCCAGGGAAGCAGGAGGACATATTCAAAGTGGTAAAGAAAAAAATGAACTTCTAGCCAAGAATACTTGACCTGGCAAAGCTGTACTTCAGAAACAAGGGAGAAGTAAAAGTTCTCCAGACAAAATAAAGCTAATGGGGCTCATCACCACAATATCTACATCCATGAATTGCTAAAGTGAATGATTTAGGCTCTAATAAAAGGCTGCTAATTAATAACAAAAATCAGATAAGAGTAAAAAACTCAATGTTATTAATAATACATAATCACACTCTGAATTCTTAAATAGTATAAGGGTGATACATAAAGCAATATTACCCCTACTATGAAAGATAAAAGACAAAACTATTAAAAATGATCATAGTCACAGAGGATTGTTAAGAAATGCAAATTAGCCAAAAATATGTAAATTTTGATATCAAAATTATGAAAGATGGGGAAAAGTGGAAGTGTAGAATTCTCATATATGATTAAAGTTAAGTTGTTATTAGCTTAAAATAGCTTGTTATTAGCCTGTTACAAAGATATGATAAGTAAGCTTCATGGTAATTACAAAGTTAAAAACCTATTTAATTTAGTTGGACAAAATGTAAAAAATTTATTTAGTTTAGTTGCATGAAATATAAAATAAAAGAATAAAAGCATACTACTACAGAAAGACAGCAAAAGAGGAAGAAAGAAACAAAGATCCAACAAAAAATAAACAAGGAAACAAATTACAAAATGACGGTAGCAGTATCTTATCTACCAATAATTAACTTGAATGTAAATAAATTCTCCAATAAAAAGACACAGATTGGCTGAATACATTTAAAATAAGAAAGATTCAACTATATGCTTCGTATAAGAGAATGACTTTACTAGTAAGGACACACATAGACAAAGTGAATGGATTAAAAAAAAAGATATTACACACAAATAGAAAGTGAAAGAGAAGTAGCTATGCTAATATCAGATAAAATAGACTTTAATGTAAAAAAACTATAATCAGAGACAAAGAAGATTATTAAATAATTATAATGGGATAAATTCACCAAGAGACTAAAACTACTGTAAATGTATATGCACCCAATATTAAAGCACATTAATATGTAAAGTAATTATCAAACGGTCTAAAGAAAGAGATAAATTGTAATACAGTAATATTAGGGGAACTCAGTATTGCACTTTCAACAATAGACAAATTATCCAGACAGAAAAGTCAATGAGAAAACACTGAACTTAAACTTTAGATCAAATGGTCCTAGCAGATATGCAGAACATTCCATACAGCAATTGTAGAATAAACATTCTTTTCAAGCACACTTGGAACATTCTTCAGGGTAAATCACATGTTAGAAAACAAGCAAGTCTTAACAAATTTAAGAAGATTGAAATAACAAGTATCTTTGAATCACAATTGCATGAAACTAGAGATCAATAATGGAAGAAATCTTGAAAGATACACAAATATATGAAAATTAAAACAACATGCCTCTTAACAACTAATGAGTCATATAAATTAAAAGGAAAATTAAAAAAAATAACTGGGCAAATGAATGTGGAAACAACATACCAAAGTTTAAGGCTTGTAGCAAAAGCACTCCTACAAGGGAAATTTTGCAGTGACAAATGCCTATATCAAAAAGAATAATTCTCAAACAATCTAATTTTATAATTCAAGGAACTAGAAAAAAATACTAAGCCCAAAGTTATCAGAAAGAAGGAAATAATAAAAGATAAGAACAGAAATAAATGAAAAAGAGATTAGAAAAAGAATATTTAAAAAATCAGTGAAACTGAGAGTTGGATTTTTAAAAAGATAGACAAACTCTTAGCTAGACTTACTAAGAAAAAAGAGAGAAGACTCGAATAAATAGTATCAAAATGAAAGCCTGGGCATGGTGGCTCATGCATGTAATCCCAGTGCTTCAGGAGGTCAAGGTGGGAGGATCGCCTAAGCCCAGGAGCATGAGGCTAACCTGGACAACAAAGAGAGACCCCATCTCTACAACAAATTTCAGTAACTATCACGTGTAATGGCATGTGCTTGTTTTTCCAGTTACTCAGGAGGCTGAAGTGACGGAATGGCTTGATTCCAGGAGGTCGAGGCTGCAGTGAGCCATGACCATACCACTGCACTTCACCCTGGCTGAAAGAGCAAGACCTTGACCAGCCCCCTCCAAAAAAGAGAGAAAGAGAGAGAGAAAGAGAGAAGAACAAAGGAAAGAAAGAAAGAAAGAAAGAAAGAAAGAAAGAAAGAAAGAAAGAAAGAAAGAAAGAAAGAGAAAGAAACAAAGAGGAGACATTACATGTGGTTCACAAAAATACAAAAACCAGAAGAACCTACTATGACCAATTATATGGCAACAAATTGACAACTGTAGAAGAAATAGATAACTTCACAGATACAGCCTACAGAGACTGAATTATAAATAAAGAGGAAACAGAAACAGATCAGTAATGACTGAAGATAGTAAATCAGTAATAAATCTTCCATCTAACAAAAGCCCTACAACAGATAGCTTACTGCTAAAGTCTACTAAACATTTAAAGATCAAATACTGATTCTTCCCAAATTCTTTCATAAAATCTAAGTGGGGAAAATATTTCCAACCTCATATTTATTATTATACTTTAAGTTCTGGGATACATGTGCAGAACATGCAGGTTTGTTACATAGGTATATATGTGCAATGTTGGTTTGCTGCACCCATCAACCCATCACCTACATTAGGTATTTCTCCTAATGCTATCCCTTGCCTAGCTCCCCACCCCCCAACAGACCCCCATGTATGATGTTCCCCTCCCTGTGTCCATGTGTTCTCATTGTTCAGCTCCTACTTATGAATGAGAACATGTGGCGTTTGGTTTTCAGTTCCTGTGTTCGTTTTCTGAGAATGATGGTTTCCAGCTTCATCCATGTCCCTGCAAAGAACATGAACTCATACTTTTTTTTTTTTTTTACTTTGTTGGTATTTTTTTTTTTTGAAAGAAAGAAAAAGAGAGGAAAGAAAGTGAGAGTGAAAGAAAGAAAGAAAAAGAATGTATGAGAGAAAGAAAGAGGAAGAAAAAGAGGGAGAGAGAACAGGATTCTTGTTCTACTGCCCAGGCTA
>CAUYLG010012782.1:0-52080 GCA_963573385.1 Cacajao melanocephalus | reverse complement strand
GCCTTTTTGCACTGGTTTCTTCCCATTTTTGTGGATTTATCCACCTGTCGTCTTTGTAATTGCCAACTTTCAGATTGGGTCTGAGTGGACGTCCGGCTTGTTGGTGATGAAGTTTTTTCTGTTTCTTAGTTTTCCTTTGGCAGACACCCTTTCCCCACAGAGCTAGGCCTTCCTGGGTTCAGCTGTGCTTACTGTGAAACTCTCAGTCCTCAGCGCTTCCAATTGCTGTTCTCCTTGTGGGGTTGGGACCACCTAAGCCCGACTCAAAGGGCTCCCAGTCCCCTATACTCTGCATCGAGAAGCGCCGCGCGGCGCCGGCCAAAAGAGTCGCGCTGGCGACCCTTGCGGCTCCTCCGCTGGGAATCTCCCGGTCAGTGGGCAACAAAAATTCTTCTGAAAGTGTGGCGTCCGCTCGCTCTCTGTGCTTTCACTGGGAGCTACATTCCTGAGCTGTTGCTAATCCGCCATCTTGGATCTCTCCAACTCTTGTATTTTTATCTAGTAGAGAAATCGATCCAGTAGCAGCAAAACCCTGGGGCTGTTCATGTCTATTAGTAGTTAGAAAATGCTTTCAGGTTTAAAGATGAAAGATTTCATATAACTGTAATGGATTATTTCTTTATTAAATTCAATAAATTACACAGTAAATTTGGAAATCCAGATCTGATCACCATCTAACTCAAACTGTGGATCATGTGAAGAATGAGCTTCCTGAGAAATGTCCACGAAGGGCCAATGATCAAAGGGTGATTCAATGACATTCTTTCCTATGTAAGACACCGCCTTAGATAGAGCAAATCAGAAGCAAAAGTATAGAGAAAACCAAGTTCACCTCCGTGCCCCGCTCCATCTTCATTTTAAGGACACTTATTCTGCTTCTCCTATTCTCTCCCCTAGGCTCCTGATAAATCCATGCTAGACCTGAACACCCAAAATCCATCCATCCATTCATTGATCCATGTTACTCAACAAACATTAATTGAGTGCCTACTTTATGCTGGTGATATGGTTTGGATTTGTGATCCCACCCAAATTTCATGTTGAATTGTAATCCCCAATGCTGGAGGAGGGACCTGGTGGGAGGTGACTGGATCATGGGCATGGTTTTTCCCCCTCACTGTTCTCATGATGGTGAGTGAGTTCTCAGAAGATCTGGTTGCTTAAAAATGTGTAGCACCTCCCCACTCTATTGCTTCCTCCTGCTCTAGCCATGTGAGGCAGGCCTGCTTCCCTGTCACTGTCCACCAGGATTGTAAGTTTCCTGAGGCCTCTGCAGCCATGCTTCCTGGGTAGCTGTGGAACTGTGAGCCAATTAAACTCCTTTTCTTTACAAATGACCCAGTCTCCAGTATTTCTTTATAGTAGTGATAGCAGTGCAAGAACGGACTAGTATAACTGGGAATACAGATACAAATAAAGTCCATCCCAGAAGAGCTTGTAGGCTATCAGGGCAGCAAGACATTTAAATGCATAATTACAGCACAATCACGTGAGCTACAGACAGCCTGCAGTGGGACCAGAACAGAGTCATTACTAACTCTTTCTGGGAAGATTTAGGAAAGTCTTACAGGGGCAGCCCCATTTAACCTGTCTACAGAAAGATGAATGGGGTATAGTCAGAGGAAAAGGACATTCAAGGCAAGGAAGTAGCACAACCAAACTCCTGAGAGAGCCTGGACACAACTTACTTGTTGAGAGGAGGTGAGTTTTCATGGTCAGAGGGAGCCAGATCTTGAAGAGCCCTGTACCCTGCACAGTGACCTTGAACTTGATCATGGGAACCCCAGGATGCTTTCTAAGGAGAGAAATGCCTCCATCTTGCTGTGTCCGTGTACTTGTTTGTGGATCACGTAAGACGCCTCTTTGCATGGACCTGTTCTGTCTTGTAAACCCAGTTCCCAGCACAGATTCAGACGTTTTGCAAGGGTCAGGCTTAAAGTCTGTGATTTCCTTTTTCTTTTTTTTTTTAAGACACAACTATAAACAATGCTTTGGAAAGAAGCCTGAGGAAGAAAAAAAAAATAAAAGAGGACTCTTTCCTTTAAGATAAATCTAGCTTGGCAATGTGAGTTAGTTTAACCTTCATTCTCACTCAGAATTCTGGGATGCCCCCTTTCATAAGTGTCCTTTGAGAAAAACTAAAAAAGGAACTAGAGGTCAGGGGTCACATCCTGGACACAGAAATTAAGATTCTTGTACAAAGGAGAGGAGGAAACTGTAACCTCCAAGTCCTCCAAAAAGTGGGTAAAGAGAGCTCACCTTAACAGAAGAAGGATCTGCACCATCACTATGGGATTTGATCAGGGGAGGAGGGTCACTGGTGCTGTGCACAGCAGTACTTCCCCAAGAAGCCTCCTTCCTGGCTCTTGGTAATTTGTTCTAAGTCACTAACAAAAGGAGTTGTACATCTGAAAGATCAAGACTACCCCTGGGAGTTTGAAAAGAACCATGCACCCTAAGAGAACTGAGGGGCTAGACTGGCCACAGCTGGCAGGAAGGAAGTCCCAGGTGGAGGGGAGCTTCCGTGGCTTGGGTAGAAAGAATGCTGACCCTCAGGAAGTGGGTTTTCAGGGTCCAAAGAGCAGCCATGACTTGGGGTGTATCAGGCTTCAAGAGAAGGCCAAAGACATCCAGCCTTCTTTGTGGGCTTTTCTGGGTCTCCCCTGGGCTTGGAGGGATACAGCTATGGAACCTCCTCTGGAGAAGAGGCCATTTCTGAGGTCCAGGAGGTGGATGCAAAACTGGTGAAGTCCCAGCAAAATCTGATGGGACTGGATTTCCTGCCTCTGAATCACAGTTTCCCAGTAGAAGTTTTCTTAGATTTCTCTAATGCTAATTCTTGACTGGAGTTTGGACACATTAATGCCAGCTCAGACCTGTTGGACTACTGATGCTTTTTAGCCATCTGATAATACAATCCTGTCCTACCCACTCTTCCTGCAACAGACTATTCCACCCTGGATTCATTGCCAATGTCCAGCCTTAGCATTTGAAGCTGCTTTAAACAGAGATAACATGATCTTGGGTAAAAACCACACATATGACAATTTATGTTTCTCTAAATTACCTGCTTAGGTCCTTTGGCACAACTTGATTTCTATTTCCTGCCTTTATTATTCTCCTTCGTATTCATAGACATTTTGGAAATATGTGTGACTGTATTACTCTATTAGCAGTTACTGGCCACGGATAATTGATTTTTTCTACTGTTTCATCACTGATAGCCATCATCTGCTACCACTACAGCTTACTTACCAATCAGTGGTGTAGGCACCAATGTGTGTGTGAACAACTTGTACATTTTTATTGGTTGAATCCACTTCTGGTTCAACTACTCTAAATATCAATCAGTGACGTATTCACAATTGGGCATGATAATCACTCATAAGTTAAAGTTGTGATGCACAAAGTTTACATTTTGTATTGCAACTAACAGCATCTTTAAAATTCATTTATACTCTCTGATCTTCAACAAAGCTGACAAAAACAAGCAATGGAGAAATAACTCCCTATTCAATAAATGGTGCTAGGGTAACTCTGTAACCATATACACAAGATTGAAACTGATCCCTTCTTTACACCACATGCAAAAATTAACTCGAGATGGATTAAAGGCTGAAATATAAAAAACCCCAAACTATAAAAATCCTGGAGGACAAGCTAGGCGATTCTGGACATAGGAACAGGCAAAGATTTCATGATGAAAACGCCAAAAGCAATTGCAACAAAAGCAAAAATTGACAAATGGGATCTACTTAAACTAAAGAGCTTCTTTACAGAAAAAGAAACTATCAGCAGAGTAAATAGACAATCTACAGAATGGGAGAAAAATTTTGCAAACTATGCATCTGACAAAGGTTTAATATCCAGCATCTGTAAGGGGCTTACACAAATTTACAAGAAAAACAAACAAACAACCTCATTAAAAAGTGGACAAAGGACAATGAACAGGCACTTTTCAAAACAAGAGACACATGTTGCCAAGAAGCATGTGCAAAAAAACGCAATATCACTGATCATTAGAGAAATGCAAGTCAAAACCCCAATCAGATACCATCTCACACCAGTTAGAATGGCTATTCTGAAAAAGTCAAAAAATAACAGGGTTAGGTTGTAGAAAAAAGGAACAGTTATACATTGTTGGTGGGAGTGTAAATTAGTTCAACTACTGTGGAAAACAGTGTGGCAATTCCTCAAAGACCTAAAGATGAAAATACCATTTGACCCAGCAATCCCATTATTCGTTATATACCCAAAGGAGTATAAATAGTTCTATCATAAAGACACATACATTCATACATTCACTGCAGTACCATTCATAATAGCAAAGACATGGAATCAACCTACATGCCTATCAATAGTAGATTGGATAAAGAAAATGGGGTACATATACACCATAGAGTACTATGCCGCCATAAAAAAGAAAGATCATGTCTTTTGCAGGAACATAGATGCAGCTGGAAGCCATTATTAGCAATGCAGGAGCAGAAAACCGCATACTGCATGTTCTCACTTATAAGTGGGAAGTAAATGATGAGAATACATGAATACATAGAGGAGACAACAGATAATGGGGCCTACCAGAGGGTGAAGGATGGGAGTAGGTAGAGAATCAGGGAAAATAACTAACAGGTACACTACATGTATGAGTTTGTTATATAGGTTATTTATATAACAAATCCACACACGTACCCTGAACTTGAAACAAAAGTTAAAAAAATAAAATGTACAATAAATTATAGTTAACCATTAAAAAAATGCTGACTCTTTCTCATTTTCTATCAAGAAAAAAATTTAAAATTCTTAAAAATAAAATTCTGTTGTAAACATGTTGGAATGTCATATTTCTAAGATTTTTTAAAATTTGTAATAAAACAAACTCAAAAGGTTTTTTTTAATGGATGGGAATTGAACAACTATCTCATCATTGCAAGCAAATATTTTTTTTTTCTGTAATTGGTCTACATTAGAAATTCAAAGGACTCAGGGATCTGGCATGAAGTGTTTAGGTTACTTCAGTGCACAGCAACCTTTAATAAGTGTTCTTGAAACAGTACTTATAAGGGTCTGGGAGAAAAGAGAACATACTACGCTCTGAGTGCGACACACAGTATGTATGTGGGAGTGGGGGTAGCCCAGAGAGTTGAGATAATTATCCACAAAGGATTTTGAACTAAGAGCATAATAGATTAGCTGGCTATAGATCAGTAACAGATTACCCCAAAACTTAATGGTTTAGAACATCAACAAATATTGTCACACTGTGTATCGTTTCTCATGGTTTCTGTGAGTCAAAAACACAGAAGCACATCAGGTAGGTGTTTCTGGCTCATGACTCACGAGAACGTGTGTGATGCTGTTACTTGAGATTGCAGTCAAGTTGACAACCAGGGCTGCAGTCAGTGAAGGTTTGCCTGGGGCTAGAGGATATGATTTCAAGTCTCATCGTTGGCAAACTGGTGCTTGCTATTGGTAGATCTCAGTTCTTTGTCATGTGGCCCTCTCCGGAGGACTGCTTAAGTGTCCTCACAACATGGCAGCTGGCGTCCCTAGAAGGAGCCATCCAAGAGATAGCAAGGTGGAAGTCACAATGTGTTATTATTTCCTAGCCTCAGAAGTCACACACTATTGGCCAGGCATGATGGCTCATGTCTGTAATCCCAGCACTTTGTGGGGGTGTGGCAGATCACCTGAGGTCACGAGTTCAACACCAGACTGGCAAACACAGTGAAACCCCGTCTCTACTAAAAATACAAAAATTAGCCCGGTGTGATGGTGTGTGCCTGTAATCCCAGCTACTCAGGATGCTGAGGCAGGAGAATCTCTTGAAACCAGGAGGTGGAGGTTGCAGTGAGCCGAGATCCTGTCACTGTACTCCAGCTTGGGTGAAAGAGTGAGACTCTGTCTCAAAAAAAAAAAAAAAAAAAAAAATGAAGAAATCATGCACCATTATTTCTGTAACATCCTATTCATTATACAGGTCAGCACTATTTAGTGTGGGAGAGGACTGCACAGGCATTTGAATGCCAAGGGGCAAGAATAATTTAGGGCCTCTTTAGAAGCTGGTTACCACAATAGCCCAGATATGTATCAGCCCCTCAATATTTACAAGTCTTCTACCTTGCTAGAGTTTTCTTGCCCTTCATAATATAATTTTTTAAATCAGCTCAAACACTCATTCTAGATATGGTACTATACATGGCCTGAATGTTTTTGTTCTCCCAAAATTCTTATGTTGAATCCTAATTGCTAATGTGATGGTATCAGGAGGTGATTGGAGGTGATTTGATCATGGTGCTATGGAGGAAGGTATCAGGAGGTAATTGGAGGTCATTTTATCACCTTTGGGAGGTTATTGGATCATGAGGGCAGAGAGTTGCTTTGCCCCATGATCCATGAGAGGACACAGCGAGAAGGCATCATCTATAAATTAGAAAGCAGAATCTCACTACACACTCAATCTGCCAGTTCCTTGATCACATACTTCCCAGCTTCCAGAACGGTGAGAAACAAATTTCTGTTTTTTATAAGCCACCCAGTCTACGGTATTTTGCGATTGCAGCCTGGATGGACAAAGACAGAAACAGCACTGAGAAGTGGGGTGCTGCTGTAACAAGTACCCTAAAATGTGGAAGTGGCTCCAGACCTGGGTCATGGGCAGAGGCTGGAAGAGTTTTGAGTTGCATATTAGAAAAGGCCTACTTTGCAATGAATGGACTTAAAGGTAATTCTGTGGAGGGCCTAAAAAGAAAAAATGGAGAACTGTAGAGAAAGCCCCAAACTTCTCAGAGAATATTCAAGCGGTTGTCATCAGAATGTTGGTAAAAAATGGACAGTAAGGACCATTCTGATGAGGTCTCAAATGGAAATGAGTGACATGTTCTTAGACAATGAACAAGAGCCTATCTCTGTTACAAAGTGGCAAAGAACTTGGCTGAATTGTGTTCACACCATATTGTTTTGTGGCAGGTAGAACTTGCAAGCAATGAAATAGTATATTTCGCTGAAGAAATCTCTAAGCAGCGTGTTGAAGGTGTGTCTTGGTTTCTTTTGAATGCCTATAACAAAATGCAAGAAGAGAGAAATGATTTAAAGATGACAATTTTAATCAAAAAGGAAAGCACAACTTTAAAATTTGGAAAATTCTCAGCCTATCCATATTGAAGGAAATAAGAAAGTATGTCCAGGAGAGAACAAGAGTGTTGTTGTCCTTATTGGCCAAGCAGCTAATAAGGACACTGGTATGGATGTGCCATCTCAATGGAGGCCAGGTGTTATTCATCAAGGCAATGGAATAATTGACCCTGAAGGCATTTTGGAGATCAGTGGGGTTGACCCTTTTATCAAAAGCCCGGAGTGTCAGAGCTTAGGATGGGGCAGAACAATTTCAAGGCTCTACCAGCACAGTGCTGCTCAGCCACTCTAGGAATGGATCCATTAAGACCAGTTGCAGTAAGGGCTGTCGTGGTTACCACTCTGGAGGGCACAGAGCAGTCTCCCTGGGTGGCACCTGTGTCGTGCCATCCTTCCCAGTACTTGGCATACGTAAGCTATGGGGGCAGGGCTACCTCCACTTAGATTTTAAAGAATAGAGTCTCTTGGGTATGTGACTCAGGTAGAGGGCCACTGTGAGGGCAGGGCCACCACAGATAGTCTCCACTAGGGCAATGCCCAGTGGAGACATGGGAGCAAAGCCGCCTTCATGACTCTAGACTGACAGACTCACGTGTTTGCAATTCCAGTATGGGAGAGCCACAGACAGGCAACTCTAACCAGTGTGAGCTGTGATATGGGATGCACCTAGCAAAGCCATAAGGGCGGGGCCGCCTGGGACCCAACTCCCATGACAGTGCGTTTAGAAAGCAGGACATCAAGTCAAAGAAGAATATTATTATTATTAATATTTTTGAGGCAGAGTCTGACTTTGCTGGCCAGGCTAGAATGCAGTGGAACAAATACTGCTCACTGTAGCCTCAACTTCCCGGGCTCAATTGATCCTCCCATCTCATCTTTCCAAGTAGCTAGCACTACCGGCATGCACCACCACACCCAGATAATTTTTTTATTTTATTTTTTGTAGAAATGAGGCCTCACTATGTTGCCCAGGCTGGCCTTGAACTCCTGGCCTCAAGTAATCCTCCCACCTCAGCCTTTGAAAGTGCTGGAATTACAGGTCTGAGCTACTGCACCTGGCCAAGAAGATTATTCTTGAGCCTTAAGATTTAATGTTGTTTGCCCTATTGGGTTTTAGACTTACTTAGGACCTCTTACCTTTTTCTTCTTTCCTATTTCCCCCTTTTGGAAGAAGAATGTCTGTCCTATGCCAGTCTCACCATTGTACTTTAGAAACACGTAACTTGCTTGATTTCACAGGTTTACAACTGAAGGGAAATTTACCTCAGAATGAATCATGCCTTGAGCGTCACCATATCTGATTCAGATGCTATTGAGATGAGTCTTTGGTCTTAGACTTTAAAGGTGAAGCTGGAACAGGTTTGGGAATTATTGCAGTGGAAAGAATGCATTTTGTATGCAAAAAGGACATGAATTTTGGGGAGCTGAGGATAGAAAGCCATGGTATGAGTGTTTGTGTCCCCTCCAAATTGATGTATTGAAGTCTAGTCATCGATGTGATGGTGTTAAGAGGGGAGGCCTTGGAGAAGTGATTAGGTCATTAGGGCAGAGCCCTTATTAGTAAGATTACTAGCCTTATAAAAGAGGCCCCAGAGAGCTGCCTTGGCCCTTCCACCAGTTGAGAACACAGAAGGAAGCCCAGGAGGACGAGAAAGGAGGCCCTGCTGGCGCCTTGATCTTAGACTTCCAACCTCCAAAACTGTGAGACACAAATTTCTGTTGTTTATAAGGTACCCAGTTTATGGTATTTTGCTGTAACAGCCTGACTAGACTAAGGCATGTATTATAAAACCAAGTGCCCATCCCAACATCTGCAGGGATTCTTGGGTGGGAATGGGAGGTGATGTGGCAGGCTGAAGTTTCTCCTGGTCCCTGTGGCTTACAGGGCTTGGAAGCAGGACCTCTGCCTTGCATTTTGCCTTCTCTGTGCTGTCCTCTTCTGCACCATCTCATCCAGCTCATCACTGCCTCCGTGCCGCCAGTCCTCAAGGTACCACCAACTCATGGCTGTGTGAAGGACATGCCAGAGGAACAGGAAGCATGGTGGGCTTCATGTTTTATGGGATGCCACAAATAGTCTAAAATTGAACATTAATCTCTTCAGTTCTTTTCTACTGTTTTGAGGCAGGGTCTCGCTCTGTCACCCAAGCTGGAACGCAAGGTTCTGATCATGGCTCACTGCAGCCTCCAACTCCTGAGCTCAAGTGATCTTCTCACTGACACCTCCCAAGTAGCTGGGACTTATCTCATCAGTTCTTAATGCTCCCTTAGACATTCCTACTACTGAAGAACTGTCCCTTGCAACCCTCTGCTATGATCTGAATGTTTGTCCTCACAATTCACATACTGAAGCCTAACACACAAGGTTAGGCTTGTTAGGAGATGGGGTACCTTTGGGAAGTGACTAGGTCATGAGGGTGGGGCCCTTGTGAATGGGACTGTGCCCTTATCTCTAGATATTAGAGTTGCCTTGTCCCTTTTGCCCCTTCCACCATGTCAGGACACTGGAAGAAGGCACCATCGATGAGGAATAAGCCCTCACCACACACTGAATCTGATAGCACCTTGATTTTGGACTTTCCAAGCTCCAGAACTGTGACCAATAAATTTCTGCTGTTCTCAAGTTGCCCAGTCTAAGATGTTTTGTTACGGCAGCCCAAATGGACTAAGCACCCTCCTAGTCAGTCTCTGGTTTCAAAGCCCCAATGCCCCACATTGGACCCAATGACGCACAGCCCAGATCACCTTAAAGAAAAGACCTGTTGTCCCTGCTGTTGAGAATGCCCTGAGTAGACAACCTCCAGCTGTCATTCCCTCCATGGTCTGCCTCAGCTGTAGAGCCATTTTACCCAAGGTACGCCCAAGGTCATCGTATGAGGTGGCTCATATCAAGTGACTGATAGAGGAGGGCATAGGAAGACCCAGCCATATCAGCCCAATTGGGGGCAACTCTGACAGGCCATTTCAGCCCTAGATGGCCCCATAGGGTCTCCTGAGATTGTGGGACTTGCAACAAGGCTCAGCCTAACTTCTCCTGTAATCTTGATCCCAAGGGTCCTCTTTAACAGATACCTTGGTCATTAAACTCTGTCTCAGGATCTAACTCCTAGAAAACCCAAACTACAGGCCAGGCGCAGTGGCTCATGCTTGTAATCCTAGCAATTTGGGAGGCTGAGGCAGGTGGATTGCCTGAGCTCAGGAGTTTGAGACCAGCGTGGGCAACATGGTGAAACCCCAATTCCACTAAAATACAAAAAATTAGCCAGGTGTTTAAAGATTAGCCTGTAATCCCAGCTACTCGGGAGGCTGAGACAGGAGAATCATTTGAACCCGGGAGATGGAGGTTGCAGTGAGCCGAGATCACACCATTGCACTCCAGACTGCGCGACAGAGTGAGACTCCGTAACAAAAAGAAAAAGAAAAAAAAGAAAACCCAAACTACAACACCCCCTGCTACGGTCTGAATGTTTTTTGCCCTCCTGAAGTTTATATGTTGAAATCCTGACCCCCAACATGATGGTATTAAGAAGTGGGGATTTTGGGACCAGGCACTATGGCTCACACCTGTAATCCCAGCACTTTGTTGGATCACATGAGGTCAGGAGTTCGAGACCAGCCTGATCAACATGGTGATACGCTGTCTCTACTAAAAATACAAAAATTAGTCAGGCATGGTGGTGTGCACCTGCAGTCCCAGCTAGTCAGGAGGCTGAGGCACAAGAATCGCTTGAACCCAGGGAGCGGAGGTTCCAGTGAGCCGAGACCATGACTTTGGGAGGTGATTGGGTCCTCGTGCATGGGATCAGTGCTTTTATAAGAGAGATCCCTCTTCCCCATCCACTGTGTGAGGGCACAACAAGAAGGTGCCATCTGTGAACCAGGAAGAGATCCTCCCCAGACACTGATCTTAGACTTCCCAGACTCCAGAACTGCGAGCAATAAATTTCTGTTGCTGATAAGCCACCCAGTTCATGGCATTTTGTTACAGCTTCCTGAACAGACCAAGACATCTTCTTTTCCCTAGAGTCCTTCCAGAGTTTTCTCACTCCTCAAACCCAAAATTTCTGTTCATTTCCTTGCAGCCAAATTAACGGAGTCTGACTTACACCTTCCCCTGGCCACATAGGCCCTCAGTTTTATTTATTTTTCACATTCAAGCAGGTCCCTCGAGGTCTTTGTTAAGTAGACCATTCTCTCCCCCGAGGAATTCTAAGCTTGGATGTTAAAGCAGTGATATTTTGGCCCTCCTAACTTGAGGAGGAGGAAAGTGAAATAAGAATGTCTCCATGTGACTCCCAGGCCTCCCACACCCTGTCTGAACATCAGCCTCTATTTCATCTCAGTTCCCAGTTATACCCAGTCCCTGCCTTCTCAGCCAGCCAGCCCTCTCTTCTCACCTTACTCCCAACACACCTTGTTTACCCCTATTTGCATATGAATACTGATACCTGCTCCTTTCCCTCTGCATCTGCCTCTCCCCACCTCCCCCTCCAGAGCTGAGCTGACCACTCTGTCTTCTTGTAGCCTCAGCCTTGCCCAAGCTCCAGAGCTCATCCCAACTGAGAAAAAAAAAAAGGAGCAAAAAGGACTTTCATGGCTACAGCCCCTTAGCATAAAGAATTCTTCCTATTGCATGGATGTGTGATGTTTCAGGGTGAAGCTAGCCCCAGCTCACAGCGTTTGGGGCTGGTTTTTTATCACACATCTGAGTTATGTAGATGAATCTTTGCTCCTGATCCCTTTTTCCAGTTCTACTTCTGCCCCAACCCTGTTAGACTGGGCCAAGCCTTGTTCTTCCAGTCCCTCAGACAGGGTGTGGGCTCCTGCTCTGCTTCCTGTAGGAAGACCTGAGAGATCCCCCTTCACTGCCTGCCTGCTGAATTCTCAAGCAGGGGCCGGTTCCTGCATCCTCCACGGCAGCAGCCTCTGAGACAGCAAGCTCTCCTGGTAGCTTGCTTTGGACCTCTGGTCCTCACGCCTAAACCACATTGCATACAGCTGTCCCTAACCTGATGTATTCAGATTCCATAGCTAATCCTGTGCCTCACCCTCCAAAGTAGGCCTCCAAGAAAGAATCACAAGCGAAGGCTGCTTCATCCCCTTGCACACTATTGGTGGGAATGAAAATTGATGCAACCATTATGGAAAGGTTTCTCAAAAAAAGTAAAAACAAAACACCATATGATCCAGCAATCCCACTAATGCATATCTATCCAAAGGAAATGAAATCAGTGTATCAAAGAGATACATGCACTCCCATGCTTTCTGCAGCACTGTTCACAATAGCCAAGCTGTGGAAGCCATCTAAGTGTCCTTTAGTGGATGGATGGGTAAAGAAAATGTGGTATATATACATAATGGAAAACTATTCAGCTTTCAAAAAGAAAGAAATCCTGTTATTTGTGACAATGTGGATGAACCCAGAGGAACATTATGCTAAGTGAAATAAGCCAGGCACAGAAAGGCAAATACTACATGATCTCACTTATATGGGGAGTGTAAAAAAAGTCAAACTCACAGAAGGAGAGAGTAGAGGGATGGTTACCAGGAGCTGGAGATGGGGAAAATGGGGAGATGGGGAGATGTTAGTCAAAGGTTGCAAAGTTTCCATTATACAAAAAGAATAGGCCAGGCATGGTGGCTCACGCCTGTAATCCCAGCACTTAGGGAGGCCAAGGTGGGTGGATCAAGAGGTCAAGAGATCGAGACCAACCTGGCCAACATGGTGAAACCCCATCTCTACTAAAAATACAAAAATTAGCTGGGTGTGGTGGTGCGTACCTATAGTCCCAGCTACTTGGGAGGCTGAGGCAGGAGAATCACTTGAAATTGGGATGAGGAGGTTGCTGTGAGCTGAGGTCGTGCCACTGCACTCCAGGCTGGTGACAGAGCAAGACTCTGCCTCAAAAAAAAAAAAAAAAAAAAAAATATATATATATATATATATATAGGTTCTGGAGATCTAGGGTACTGACAGTCACAGTGACTCTAATTGGCAATATGGTAACATATATTTGAAATTTGCTGGATGGGTAGATCTTAAGCGTTCCCCAGACAAAAAAGGAAAGAAAATGGTAACTATGCGTGAAGGCAGATATATTGATTAGCTTGATTGTGATGATTATTTCATAACATGTGCATTTATCAAATCATCACATTGTATACCTTAAATATATGCGATTTGTATTTGTCGATTATACTTCCACAATGCTGAGAGAGAGGAGGAAGGAAACTCTTTCCTCCTCCTAAACTGCCTTCCTTCATTCCATTCAAAACCCACCCATTTTTCCTTGACTGTTCCCACCCACAAAAATTTCTACTTCTCTCAATTCCTCTTATGCTTAAAAACAGAACCACAGTTTAGGATTTAGTACATAATTATATCCTTCTTATATTTACTCACTGCCTTGTGTGTGGCACATCTCACCAACTAATTTGTAAACTCATTAAGTGCAGAGGCGGCCTCTATACAATACCATGTTCATATTAGGCTGACTCATTCATTCATTCACTCATCAGGTATTTCAGGAACTACCATGTCCGAGGCATCACTCT
Organism: Cacajao melanocephalus; assembly: GCA_963573385.1. NCBI lineage: Eukaryota > Metazoa > Chordata > Mammalia > Primates > Pitheciidae > Cacajao > Cacajao melanocephalus. The sequence continues at coordinate 38,391 of CAUYLG010012782.1, read as the reverse complement.
AGATACTGAGATACAGGAGCCCAGGCAGCAAAAATAAACACAGTCCCTGTACTCAGGGTAGGAAGACAGACAATCAAATAATCACATAAATCAATGGACAATGACCTTACTCTAGAGGGCTGCTATTGGAAACAGGATGGCAGTTTCTTAAAAACTTAAAAATAGAATTGCTATATGATCCAGCAATCCCACTTCAGGATAGACACCCAAAAGATTTGAGAACAAAGTCTCAAAGAGATATTTACACACCCATGTTCATAGCAGCATTATTCACAGTAGCTGAAAGTTGGAAGCAATTTAAGTGCCCACTGATGGATGAATAGGTAAGCAAAGTCTGCTGTATCGTGCAGTATTCAGCTTTAAAAAGAAAGGAAATTCTGACTCATGCTACAACGTGGATGGAACTTGTATTTATATTCATTATATTCAGTGGAATATAATGGAACTTGACATTATATTCAGTGAAATAAGCCACTCGCAAAAACCCAAATACTCCAAGATTCCACCTATATGAAGTCTTTACAGGAGTCAAATTCATAGAGACAGAAAGTAGAATGGGTGTTGCCAGAGGCTGGAGAAAAGGGGAAATGGTGTTTAACGGGTGTACGGTGTCAATTCCGCAGTAAGAAAGGAGGGCTGGAAATAGACGATGGTGATATTGCACAACAATGTGAATTTACTTAAGACTGTGGAATTATATGCTTAAAAAATGGTTAAGATGGTAAATTTTATGCTAAGTGTATTTTACCACAATTAAAAACAATTTCAGAATAATAAAATTAAACCAGAGCAACAAAAACAAGGCAAGGCTGTCCAGAGGAAGCAGTGGCCGGGTTGAGTTCTGAGGTCAGAGTGAGGGCTGACGAGGTTGGTGGGAGCTCTGCCCTTACTCACCCCTGAGTGTATCAGCTTACCCAGATCACTGAGATGGCAACCCACCCTGAACCACCTGGCCCAGGCCAGTGCTGGCAGGCAGATATTCCTATCCAGGGATGGAGCTCACTCGGCAGCCCTCTGCACTGGGACTAAAGAACGATGTATGGGAGTAGAAGCCTTCCGCTACTATACCCTGGAATTGAATGTCCTTGATACATGAATGATTTTTCAGGTTTCATGCGATTTTGTTTCCAAGGACTAAACCAGCCTCACCGAAACCTTAGTATTGATCCCAAGATTCATCAGAGGAGCTTGTCAGAGGCAGATTTCCAGGTCCTAATCCTACATCCCATTCTGATCCAATAGGCTTGGCATGAGACCCAGGCATAGATATTGTAAATAAGGTACCTCCTGCAAGTGATTTTACAGCTGACCTTTCAGAGACTACACATTTGTGAGATTCTGAAATGGGTCTTTGTTGATTTTGTAAGCTTCAAACTTCTGGCTAAGAGCACTGTTATTATTTTTATTAGTTTGCCACCTGTTTGTAGGGTTGGCAACTGAACAATTCATTTTAGAATGGCCTCACCATCTCAAGAAAATAAACAGTACAGGTAAAGACACATATTCACATGGCACCTATATCTCAAACTACTTTACAGACAAAATTACCCTCTGCAACTTTCTGGAAACAAGGAAGCATACAGTTGCCCATCGGTATCCATGTGGGGCTATTCCAGGACCCCCTGCAGATATCAAAATTTGAGGATACTCAAGTCCCTGATATCAAGTGGCATAGTATTTCCGTATAATCAACACTCATTCTCCTGTACACTTTCAATCATCTCTAGATTATTTATAACACACAATACAACATAAATGCCATGTTTATTGTTGTGGTGCTGTATTGTTTAGGGAAAAATAATAAAACAGGGAAGTCTGTACATGTTCAGTTACAGATGCAATTTTTTTTCCCAAAGATTTTAGATCTGTGGTTGGTTAAGTCCAGAAAGGCAGAACCCACAGAGGGCTGTCTCTAATGCCCCATTCTATAAATAGATGAGTGAAGGCAGGCACAGGCAGTAATAGGAGTTATCTAAAAGACAGGATTGGCTGGGCACAGTGGCTCACGCCTGTAATCTCAGCACTTTGGGAGGCCAAAGAGGGCAGATCACAAGGTCAGGAGATCGAGACCATCCTGACCAACACAGTGAAATCCCGTCTCTACTAAAAATACAAAAGATTAGCCGGGTGTGGTGGCAAGCACCTGTAATCCCAGCTACTCGGGAGGATGAGGCAGAAGAATCACTTGAACCCAGGAGGTGGAGGTTGCTGTGTGCCAAGATCATGCCACTGCACTCCAGCCTGGGCAACAGAGCAAGACTCTGTCTTAAATAAATAAATAAATAACAGGATTGTAGCCAGGTGTGGTGGCTCACACCTATAATCCCAACACTTTGGGACGCTGAGGAGGGTGGATCACTTGAAGCCAGGAGTTCAAGACCAGACTGCCCATTATGGTGAAACCCCATCTCTACTAAAAATACAAAAATTAACCAGGCATGGTGGCACACATCTGTAATTTCAGCTACTGGGGTGGTTGAGGCAGAGAATCGCTTCAACCTGGGAAGCAGAGGCTTGTGGTGAGCTGAAAGTGCAGTGATGCACTGTACTCCAGCCTGGGTGACAGTGTGAGACTCTCTCTCAAAACAATAAAAAATTTAAAAATTAATAAATAAATAAAAGACAGGACTGTGGCACGAACTCTGGCTCTCAACCTGCCTTTCTATGTATCAGAGTGGGTTCAGCCCACCAGCTCTGTAGGTCTTAATTCCCTAGAAGCAAGGCTGTCAAAGCCACTTGGTTCAAGGCATGCACAGGTTATGTTTACCAGCTTATTAGCCAAGCTACTACAATGCATTCCTGGAAATCATTACTCAGTCAAAACGGACGTATTTTGCACTCCATCCCCCTGAAATCATCGTATGCCTGTACCACCCTGCAATGATGATCACAGTTGACCCATGACCCTGCACAGATCTAAGGGGGAAATCTTGCTCAGTCAGCTAAGGAAGACTACTCACTGTTCTGTGTGGTTATACAGTGAGATTAACTTGACAGAATGATATCTCTTTGAAAACTGGTAACACGTAGATAGCAATGATGTATTATTAAATAGCATGTTTGTTTTATAAATCCAAGCAAGCCCATTGTGGCAGGTAGTGGTCCAGTTGTGCCTCTCTGCTACTGTATGATGTTGTTCATTCCACTAGGGCTCTAGATGGGACAAGATATGGGTGTAATAAGCATCTGTGTAGACTTTGGAACAAAGAACGTTCCATTACCAAGAAGGGGCTATTGCTTGATTTTCCAGGTTTTGGGGCTTTTTTATGGATCGTTTACCTTTGCAGAAAACCCACTGGCCAGACTTGTTTAATTTCTACCAGTTCTAACACTTTCTAAAACATTCACCAGCTTGACTGCTCAATCCTTACCATTTCATTTATTGGCATCTTACCTCCCTGGTGAGTGAATAAGCAACCTAGGAAGAGCCAGGATTAAATTCTAAGCCTCCTGACTAATGTTCCACACTTAAAAGTCACCCCACCTCCAAGGAACTTGCCACTTTTTAACAATTTTATAATACAAGATAGGATGATGGTCTGGAAAACATGTCCAATCGCTCCTGAAGTTTGATTAACTTGGGTTTGAATCCCGGTTCTGTCAGCTGGGATGTTTCCATCCACAAATAACAGAAACAGTAAATCAAATCCTTAAAAATAATGAGTATATTTGCCTTTTCTTGAGACAAGAAATCCAGAGGCAGGTTAGCTTCAGGTAGATCATTAGTGCAGCACCTCAATGATATCATCAATGGTTCAAGTTCTTTCCATCTTTCTGCCCAACACCAGACACAGCGTCCAGACTCAATATCCAACAGAAGAAAAGACTAGTAACATCTTTGAGCCTAGTTTTCTTTATCTGCAAAATCATTTTAACATCTGTGTGTACTTTACACAGCTGTTGTAAGAATTCACTAAGCCCTAAGCAGAGCACATGGCCTGGAGTAGAAGATGCGCAGTATGTGAGGATTGAATGAGATCCAACCAGAGTGTTGCAGAGGATGTTATCTGAATAAGTGTCTGGGCCCTGGAATTCTCCCACTTGGATTTCAAATCTGACACCTGGCCGGCGCAGTGGCTCACGTCTGTAATTCTAGCTTTTTGAGAGGCCAAAGTGGGTGGATCACTTGAGGTAAGGAGTTCGAGACTAGCCTGGCCAACATGGTGAAACCTCGTCTCTACTAAAAATACAAAAATTAGCCAGGGGTGGTGGCTGGCGCCTATAATCTCAGCTACTTAGGAGACTGAGGAAGAAGAATCGCTTGAACCCAAGAGGTGAAAGTTGCAGTGAGCCAAGATGGCACCACTGCACTTCAGCCTGAGTGACAGAGTGAGACTCCAGAAAAACAAAAAAATCTGATATGGGCACTTACCAGCTGAGTGACTTGGACAGATACATTTACATACATTTCTAGGTCTGTTTCTTCATCTATAGCTTGAAGATAATAAAAGCACCTAACTCAAAGGGTTTGGGGGAAGTTAAACACAATGATGCCTGCAAAACGATCCCTGATACTGAGCCTGGTACCTGAGGACTGCACAGTTAACAGAAGCAATTATTTTTACTATGATGCTAAGCAGGAGAGCAAAGAGGGGCATAGCTTGATGATGTAAGTTGAATTTACTGGGTCCTAAAGATGCACTTGGGGAGGGAATCTCACTCACTCGCCTATCAAAGTGAAGGCCTCTAAACCAGGCACGTGGGTTACCAACAGCCTGGCTCACCCAGCAACTCGGGAGGCTGAGGTAGGAGGATGGCTTGAGCCTGGGAGTTCAAGGCCAGCCTGGGCAACATAGCAAGACCCCAACAACAACAACAACAACTCTGGTGGTGGGATAAGGCACATAAAGTGAGACCAGGACTTCAGTAAAGCCTTCAGTTACCCAGGGGAAGATGAAGCCTGAGTTGTGGTCATGAATCTGGGAGGCCTCTGCTGGAATCTTCTCAGGACGTTGGAGCTGCCTTTGTTCCAAGGCAAGGGGCCCGCAGCAGAGCAGGACAGGATAGGGCAGGGTAGGACAGGGCAGGGCAGGGCCAGGCCCCTGGAGCACCGTAGGTGGCAGTGTGTGAGCAGCGGCGACAGTGGCAGCGGGGCGGCGCCCCCGCGTCCAGACCAGACCTTCGAGCAATTCCATGCCAGAGGCTCCCGGGCACTTGGGGAACCGAGGCCAACCAGGAAGCCTCCCCTCCTCTCGCCACTCTACCCACATGCAGGACGCAAAGCACAGATTTCTAGAGGTTCCTTTCCCATGAAAAGGCTGCGCGCAAAGCCTCAGCAGAGTCCGCCGACCTTGTGGACTGAATGGTAACCTCGCTCAGAACGGATTCCAGAATTTGCAGTTACTTTAACTGATTCCACAGTCAGCCTCCCATGCCACCAGTGACTGGCTTAAAGGAAGGGTTAAATGGCTTTAGGGACTCACAGTAGGCTGACTTGTTATTTACAGAGAAGCAAATGTTTTGCTCACCCAGAAGACGACGATTCTAGGCTTGGGTGGTGCTGTGTTCCCACTCCAGGAGGGCGCTCCACCGATTCTCTCCACTGGCACCTCCAAAAAGCAGTTATTTCACTGGCAAAGGATGCGGGCTACCTGGAACACACATTAACCAACCATTTGAAGAAGGCACAGTGCTAAAGATGTAGGTCCCACAAAACCAGGCCGGTTGCTACAGTTTTATAAGGGCACCATGCAATCAAAAGTCTCAGGTTCAAATCCTGGGTCATCACTTTAACTAGAGTAACTTCCCCAGCTCATTGGATGTACAATCATTTTGTCTACAAAATGCCATTTTTAAAAATTATACCCCAAGGATATGATTTTTAAAATGGCCAGCCACTGAGGAGCTGAGGCAAAAGAAACAACAAATCACCAATACTGATACCTCATCTTTATTTAAAATTTTGAGGTGGGCTGGACGATGATAAATTACTTAATAGGTACGATGTATGTGATTTGGGTGGTGTACATCCTAAAGCCCTGACTTGACCACTATGCAATCTATGCATGTAACAAAAGTGTACTCCTAACCTGTAACTTTATACAAATAACAATGAAAAAAAGTTGGTAATTTTCTCATCATTAATTTTTTGCATTATTTTTTATTTTGAATATTATTCATCTTAATTATTGAGCAAGGGTGTTTTGGGGGAGGCTCCCCCTTAAATGTTGCACAAGAGGCGAGAGCCTCAATCCGTCTCATCCTAGTCCACGGCCAGAGGATTGGATAAAGTAAGGTATGCAAACATGCCTACAGACTTTCCATAATGTTTGCCAAAGGACTGCATAGAAAATTGGGGGCTGAAGTTGGGGGCTGGGGGCCACATGAACACACTCTCAAGGGTTTTAGTGTATTGGACCCTTTGACACAAGCTCATTTCATACCCTGACGGCTTTGAGTTAAAGTGTTCATTTCTCCATCTTTTCTCAAGGCTACATAATGAAATGTAGAAAAACGATGTTCCCTGGTTCTCCACGGTCTGCAGTTTGCAGGCACAGTAGCAAAGACGCTTCTGCTCTGAGTCATTTGAAGTCTTCCTTCGCTGCCCCTTTTCCAAACACCTGCCTGTGAGGTGGCAGGCAGGCTTGGTGCACCAGCCGTGGGCAGAGTGGTACAGCAGGTTCCCCAGGGTGAGCACCTTGGGGAAGCCAGGAAATCCCTGAGTGTCCTGGCCTCAGGGGCACCGAGGTTGGAGGAGTTCACTCATCAAAGACCCATGCTGGCACCTTAGCGATCCAGATGGTATTTTTGTTTTGTTTTGAGACAGAGTCTCTCTGTCACCCAGGCTGGAGTGCAGTAGAGCAATCTCAGCTCACTGCAACCTCTGCCTCTCCAGTTCAAGCAATTCTCCTGCCTCAGCCTCTGAGTAGCTGGGACACAGGCACACGCCACCATGCCTAGCTATTTTTTTATATTTTTGGTAGAGACGGGGTTTTGCTATGTTGGCCAGGCTGGTCTCGAACTCTTGACCTCAAGTGATCCACCCACCTCATCCTCTCAAATTGCTGAGATTACAGGCATGAGTCACCATGCCTGGCCCCATGATCTAGATACTTTTGAAGCTTGGTCACCATCTTGCAAGGTAGGAAGAGAAAGTGAAATTATAGAGGAAAGGAAAAACTGATTCACAGTATAAAGCAGACACTGAAATTCTTTACATGTCAGTTTCCTTTTTGGAAAATGAAATACTGTTAGGAAGTTTCTTTTTTTTAAAAAAAAAAAAAAGACTCCAATCTTATGTTTAACCTAGAAAAAAGTATTTAGAGTTTAGCAGTTTAAAAAAATAACTCCTTGATATGTAACGTTTTATAAATGAGCTGTCTGTGGAACAAAATTGGTCTTGGAGTAGGACGACATGAAGGAGAATGGATGGCGAGCTTGCTCGTGTCTGAGAGTTTAATTGAATTCAGCTACTGAGTTGGTAAGGACCTACTTAAAACAGCTCCCGCTTCAGCTCCTCAACTCATCTCCTCCTTCTAGTCTTGTCCCTCTATTCTCTACTCCTCCCCTCTAGGAAAAAGGAACAAACCAATCACTGAGTCCTTGCCATGTGCCAAGTCGTCGGTTAGGGCTGCCCGTGTGTTACCTAATTTTACGCTCAAAGGGTGCTGTGAAACAGACAATCTCATTGTCATTTGAAGGAAGAAGACACAGCCACTTCACCCAGAATCTAGCAGCTGCACTAGGGCTCAGCCAGCCCTTCTCATCGTTCCCTAGCCCAGCCCCTCACCCTAACCATCATTTCAAATTCTGGCTTAAATTCTGCCATAGTCAATAATTCGATTAGTAGGTAATAGGCATCGTACAAAATGTTGACACTCAAATGCTTCTTATGTTATTAATCTCCACCTATTTTGTTTGAAAAGTAAGAGGTTTCATATTTTGTATGAAAGGTAACATGCATTCCCTGTGCTCCAAACGAGAGAACAGAAGTGTCTTGAGATGAGCACTGTCTGTAATCATTAACTGGCTGAATACAGGTCCTAGTCCTGACAAGCACCCTGTTCTTCATCCAGCAGGCCCCGCTGCACAGAGGCTTCCCCCTTTCTTTGGGGCTGCTTGCCCTGAACAGCGTGAAATGCTCTGGTTCCATGGCAAGCAGCAAATATCAAAGAACCAAGTACATGATGCTCGGCAATCCATTTCAGGGACAGCAGTCATCTGTTTGCAGTTCAGAGGGCAGATTTAACAGGAGCTCTATGCACGTTTTGGGAGAGACACAGAGAGGGAGGGAGAGGTGTGAGAAGGGAACAGAACATTTGAGAAAAAGAGCATGAGTGTGTAGGTGGAAGAATGACACCATTTCTTCTTTCGTTTTGGCCTGAGATGAAAAACACGGCGTCATCACTTCTGTTTCCCTCAAAGTAAGATGTGAAGACAGTAATGACAGTTCCTGCGTAGGGTGGGAGAAACACAGAAGGGAAAAACAGCTATGTGCCTCCTCCAGAAAGGAAAAGTGTGAGAGACCCTGCAATTTGCCGGCCTGAAACATCCATGTGCCCCGTCCTTCTTTGTATCAGAACCCCACTGTCTGGCTGAGCAAGTTCCTGCCTAGCTGAAACACTTCCTTTCCCAGCCTTCCTTGCATAAAGTATGGGCATGTGCTCCGTTTCTCACCAAAGAGAGGTTAGCAAGAAGATGTAGGACTTAGAAACGTCTATTTAAAAGGTAAGGAAAGCTGTTTTCATCTCCCATTCCTCTGTTTGCTGTCTTGAACACAGATGTAATGGCTGGAGCACTAGCAGTCACCACAGGCCATGAGGTCATCCTAGAGGTAGAGTTGGGAGGACCCTCTAACGGCTTTGTGGAACTGTCACACCAGCCCTAGAATGCCTAACTCTAATATTTACATGACAAATAGAATGTTCTCTTATCTAAGAAATACAGGGGGCTGCAGGGAGGAATGTTTCCACTGTATGCAAACAAATGTAGTCCTAAATGATAGATAGTTTATTTAGTTAATTTACTTAGAGGCGGAGTCTCACTCTGTTACCCAGGCTGGAGTATAGTGGCACAATCTCAGCTCACTGCAACTCCGCCTCCCAGGGTTAAGCAATTCTCATGCTTCAGCCTTCTGAGTAGCTGAGACTTCAGGTGTGCGCCACCATGCCTGGGTAATTTTTGTAGTTTTAGTAAATACAGGGTTTTACCATGTTGGCCAGGCTAGCCTCAAACTCTTAGCCTCAAATGATCCACCCCCTTGACCTCCCAAAGTGCTAGGATTACAGGCGTGAGCCACCACCCCCAGCTGCTGACAGAGAATTTATGCTGAAACAACATAACCCCATGAGGCTAGGAAACTTTCTTTTCTTAATGCATGGAAAGATACCATGGCCAGAAGAAAAGTTCTATAATGAGTCTCACCTTTCTTGCATTATTAAAATGTCCCATCCATTTCAGAGGCCAGAGTAATTGTATTGACTGATTCTGTATTTCCTATGCATTATTTATGTGCCAGGCACAGGAAGGACTCTGCACAGCGAAGCCCCTCCCCTCTGGTTTCACAATAACTTAATGTACTAAGTCAAGGAATCAACAGCATTTCAGAGGGCACCCAGTGCCTCCCCGGCACTGCAAGAGAGAAGTGAATTCTAGAGACAACTGATTACTAATTCAAGAGATAACTGATTATAGTTATCACTGGCCCTGGTGGGAGGGTTAGGTGATATTAATACATCCCAAGATGTCATGTACTTGTCCTCTTCTAAACTTAATGCTAACCTGGTAATTGATGTTATTGTCCTCAATTTATGCATGTATGAGCCGGAACACAGAGAGATGGACCCACTTGCCTTTAGACAGCCAGCCAGTGAATCTTTAGGATACAGTAGATGTTTGCTGAATATATGTTGAATAAGTGAATTAAAAAACTGTGGTTTTTCCACTGCCTTACTGGGCATAAATGTAAAAGACTAAAACATATGTTTGAAAAAAAAAAAGCTGACACACTGAACATTCCTCTTCTCAAATATCTTTGGAATGAATGAATGAATGAGAATGGCTGCAGGTTTTGCCCTGGAAAGATGAGGATGGTTTATCTGCTCTGGACTTCATGCAAACAGCTTTATCAATCGACCCACTAACCAATATTCTAGATCGTACCACACTGCTCAGTTCTTCCTGTGACCCGTGAACTGTGATCTCGCCACAGTACTCAAAACGATAGGACATACCCCTGCCCTCAAGGGGTTTGTCAGCAAGAGCAGAGGAGGCCAACGCAAGAGGATCACTTGAGTCTAAGAGCTTGAGGCTGCAGTGAGCTATGATTGTGCCACTGCACTCCAGCCTCTGCAACAGAGTACAACCTTGTCTCTTAAAAATAACAATAAATAAGAATAAATAAATAAATAGACACTATGCATTATGCTAAGCATGGAGAATGCAGACAGAAAAGACATAGTACTTATCCTTAAGGATTTGAGTCCAGTGAGGTAATCTGCAGATGAACATGATATAATAGTGTGGTTATCTGGTAACACGCTGTTCTGTCTCTGAAGTTCCTAATTTGGAGTGCATGAAAGTACTCCAACCTGGCTCAGAAGAAAACGTTCAAGAGCTTCTCTCCATCCTACCTGCCCCCCTAGCACTGCCACCCTGCTGGAGACAGAGTCTCATTCTGTCACCCAGGCTGGAGTGCAGTGGCACAATCTCGGCTCACCGCAACCTCTGCTTCCCTGGGTTCAAGGGATTCTCCTGCCTCAGCCTCCTGAGTAGCTGGGAATACTGGTGCCCGCCAACATGCCAGGCTAATTTTTGTATTTTTTTTGTAGAGACAAGGTTTCACCATATTGGCCAGGCTGGTCTCAAACTCCTAGCCTTAAGTGATCAGCCCACCTCAGCCTCCCAAACTGCTGCGATGACAGGCGTGAACCACCGCACCCAGCAGGGACTTCTGACTCTTCTGGCACTGCAAGCAGTGTCCCCTCCAGGGGCCCTAAGGCTCTTGGTTCTTAGCAATGACCCCATAGTCCCACTTCTCGCCCACCCTCCCTGCCCCGCCCTATCCCAGCACTTCCTAGGCCATGTGTGCTCAGGAACAAGAGCCAGGACCCTGTCAGAGCCAGTGGCCCCTCCCCTGCCCCCTTTCCCATAAACTCTCATGGGTCCTCCCATAGTATACTCAGACCTTCCTCCAGAGAGGCCTAATTTTATTTCTTTTTTCAAATGATAGATTTCCAAGGCCTACAGCAAAAGACATTAGGGCACAATCCAAGACTTCAGTAATACAAAATGGAGAATCCAGATTTTAAAGACAGATAGTCTTACTTCCCAACAAGGGAAAGAAAAAGATTTTACTTGGATTGGCGCACTACCAGTCAAGACGCGCCACGGTAGGTAACATTCCAGCTAAACTCTGAGGATGACGAGCTATCCTCAGACAATACACGATATTTTGAGCATTTCCAGCACTACGTGCCAGGCAGACACTACACTAAATGCTTCACAGCTCAGCTCTTTAATGCCTCTCAGACAATACCACAGGAGAATCCAGAATCTGCTGTATCTTACAGATGAAAAAATTAGAGGTACCGAGAGTGACGCAACTTTCCCAAGGGTCAGTTGATTTGAGTCCAGCCCATTGGCCTCCAGGGCTCACACTTCTAACTGCTCTTCTCTGAGCCTTTTATTCATGGCTTTGAGGATCACACCAGATGTTCTTTCCTTGGCTTACAATGTCCCTTAGTCTAAGCAGCTCCTATTCACTCCTGGGTTTCCACTTGTATTTGTCAGCTGGGGCTGCCAATGTGAAATGCCACAGACTGCGTTCCTTAAACACCAGAAATTTATTTTCTCAAAATTCTGGAAGCTCCAGAATTCCAAGATCCAGGTGTTAGCAGAGGTGGTTTCTCCTGAGCCTCTCTCTTTGGTTTATCCGTGTCCTCATGTGGCCATCCTCCTGGATTTCTCCCTTCCCGGTGGTTCTCCTGTGTGGCCAAACTTCTTGTTCTTCTAAGGACAGCAGTCAGATTCCACTAGGGCCCACCTAACGGCCTCCTTTTACCTTCATCAACTTTGGAAAGGCTCTGTCTTCAAGTACAGTCACGTTCCACGATACTGGGGATTAGGATTTCAACACACATTTTGGGAGGGAAGACATAACTCTGCCTTGTGACTCTCCTTTTTTTTAAATGTTTGTTTTAGGTTTGGGGGTTCATGTGAAAGTTTGTTACATAGGTTTAACTCATGTCATGGGGTTTGTTGTACAGATTATTTCATCACGCAGTTATTAAGCCCAGGACCCTATAGTTATCAGATGCCCTGACCCAGGGCTTTTTGAGGGCACATGCCCGTTCTATTTTAGGAAAAGTAATGGTTTCAGCCAAGTTCGTCCAACCTGCAGCCCACAGGCCACCTGCAGCCCAGGACAGCTTTGAATGCAGCCCAACACAAATTTGTAAACTTTCTTCAAACATTATCAGATTTTTGCAATTTTTTTTTAGCTTATCAGGTAACATTCAGGTTAGTGTATTTTACACGTTAGTGTATTTTATATGCACTCCCACACCCAGGCTAGAGTGCCGTGGTGCCCAATCATGCCTGATCATGGCTCACTGCAGCCTCCACCTCCCAGCTCAAACAGTCCTCCCACCTTGGCCTCCCACTGGCTCCCAAGAGCTGATTATACAACACAATTCTTCTTTGAATGTAGCCCACGGAAGCCAAAAGACTGGACACCCCTGGTTTAAGCCATGTCCCCTGCAGTCCCATCCTACTTTCCCTATTTGAACGACTGGAAAACTTTCGTGTTCAGCTATGACATTATTTGAGGCAGAATGTTGTGATGGTTGAGACTGTGGTTCTAGCATCACGGTGCCTGAGTTCAAACCTTGGCTCCGAGTTTCACTAGCTCTGTGGTCTTCGGCAAGTTTCTTACCCTCTCTGTGCCTCCGTTTGCTCATCTGAAAGAGGAGTTACAAGAGGATAGTCTTTGAGAGTCACTGTCAGGATCGCTCAACATAATAATGAACGCAGAAGGGTGCCTGGCACACAGAACACACTCAGTACAAGCCTGCTGCTGCCACAGCTGCTGCTATTGTTTGTCCATTACTTTGTATGAATTCAAATACCGGCACTTCTGATGCTGTAGCTCAAGCACCAGCACCTTCTGGAAGATTTTCTTTACATATTTGTTCCTGGATGGGTGGAATTCATCACTCTTCTCTGAGTCCAGTTGTGCCCTGCATAGTCTTCTATCACAGACTTCTGTTTTTTTTCTTTTGAGATAGGGTCTCACTCTGCCACCCAGGCTGGAGAGCAGCAGTGCGATCTCAGATCACTGCAACCTCTGCCTCCTGGGCTCAAGTGATCCCGTCACTTCCGCCTCCCAAGTAGCGGAGACTACAGGTGCCCACCACCATGCCTGACTAATTTTTGTATGTTTTTGTGGAAACAAGGTTTCACCATGTTGCCCAGGCTGGCCTTAAACTACTGAGCTCAAGCAATCCACTTGCCTCAGTCTCCCAAAGTGCTGGGATTATACGTATAAGCTACTGCACCCAGTCTATAAACATTAATGACATTTGTATGTTCATCACCAGCTGGACCATAGGTTCCCACTGCCAGAGATGAATTCTGACCAGTCTTTATATCCCAGTTCCTGGAACAACATCTAGCACATTAGCTGTCATCAGTAAATTCTGACAGAAGAAGAGAGAGAGAGAGAGAAGGAAAGAAAGAAGGAAGGGAGGGAGAGATGGAGAGATGGAGGGATGGAGGGAAAGAGAGAGGGAAGAAGGGAGGGAGAGAAGTAGGGAAGGGGAAGAGAGGGAAAGAGGAAGGGAGGGAGGAAGAAGGGAAGGAAGGAAGGAAGGAGGGAGGGAAGGAGGGAGGGAAGGAAGGGACTAGAGAGTCCTCCAGCCTTTCCTAGGATATTTATATTTGAAGGGAATCTGAACCTTATAAATCAAGCTCACAGACTAACAGGCTTCATCTATCAAAAAGGGACCGTTTAGGGTGAAGTAGGAGTGGTATCCACCTGCTGGAGCATCCTCCCACTGGCTGCCAAGAGATGAGTATGTATGGCTCTTCCCCAGCCCACATTCAGAACCAGGGTCAAGAAGTCTGAAATTGACCAGTGGTCAGGGGACATTTACACCACGGAAGTATTTCCGACAGTCAGCTGTTCAGCACTTCCCAGTACACCACGGACAACAAGGCTTCTCTGTGACTCTGAAAGCAGTGAAATTTCGCATACTGAGTGGTAGAAAACTGTGGGGCACAGCAGGGATCTGAAAGCAGAGGCCCCATCTGCCCACGGCAGAGGCCAGTCGGGGTGGGTGCCAGGCCTCAGTGCCTCCGAGACACCCTGGCCCCGGTCACGTCTCTTGGGCCACACCTTTATCATCTTCATCAAAGTCATCACGGAAACATCCATGGAGATGCTTATCTTGTGATTGCCGATTGTTTCCAGCTTATTAAAAGTCAACTAATAATAAAACTCATGATGTTAATGACTTACTAGTCATAAACCCAAACAATGGAACGAACTATTTGCTTAATATTTTTATGAGAGAATGTACACGTGACCTTGTAGCTTGGTGCCAGTTACATTTCTATTTACACAGAGACTGGGGACAATTAGAACATTTATCTCACTTAGTCACTGGTCAGTCCTGCCCCCTACTTTCCCCTCCCTCTTCCCCAAAGAAATGAAAAAACGTTTTCATTATAAACTGATATCTCTTGGTGAAAGCAGCTATTTTTAAAAAATGATGTCACAGAGCCTAGAATGCTACATTGTTCTGAGTTCAGAAAACACTCAATGGATTCTTTAGTTGTTGCTCTTGCTGGAAGTTAAGTGAACAGTAACCCCCTGCCCCACACACGCATCTCGTCTTTTCTACTCATTTTCAGAACTGTTATTTGACACCTCAGGAAACTTGTTTATGTTTTTCATAAATATGTTTTTATATCATGCATATGCATATAACTATCATTTTTATCCTTTAAAGACATTCAAATTCCTCATTTAGTTAGTTTTTGAAACAGGGTCTTGCTCTTACACCCGGGCTGGAGTGCAATGGTGCCCGATCACACCTGATCATGGCTCACTGCAGCCTCCACCTCCCAGCTCAAGCAATCCTCCCACCTCAGCCTCCCAAGTAGCTGAAACTACAGGCTTGTGACACTATGCTGGGCTAATTTTTTTTTTCTTTTTTTTGAGATGGAGTCTTGCTTTGTCGCCCAGGCTGGAGTTCAGTGGCACAATACTGGCTCACTGCAACCTCCATGAGTTCAAGCAATCCACCTGGCACAGCCTCCCAAAGTGCTGAGACTGCAGGAATGAGCCAGAATGTCCAGCTATGTAAGCATTAATCCGTACACTTAAGAAAAGTTTACTTATTCTACAAACCCTGAATAAATCCCAAACACTGAATTATTTTCTGTAGGATACCCTCAGATGTAGAAAATGTGGTTTGCTCATTTTGAGACAGGGTGTCACTCTGTCACCCAGGCTGGAGCACAGTGATGCTGTCATGGCTCACGGCAGCCTCAATCTCCCAAACTCAAGCAATTCTCCCACCTCAGCCCCCCAAATAGCTGGGATTACAGGCACACACTACCACATCCAGCTAAGGTTTTATTTTTCACAAGAAGAAATAAAAAGAATAACCTCCCCACCAAAAAGAAAAAAGTAAAAGACATCAACCATGTAGCAACAAATATTTACTATCTCCCTGTATTGAATTAGAAACTTGCCTTTAGAAGCCTGTTTTCTAACTATATCCTTTCCAACGATATGAAGAACAAATCAGACTTCTGCAAGAATAGTATTTTATAAGAGAAAAACCTCAGCGTATTGAATGCCTCTGACCCAGATGCCATGTTTAACATGCAAAGTTGCTGTGTTTGTGTGACTCCAGTAATGTGTGCATTATAGGCATGAACTGCTGAGAAATTGAATTAGTTCTTGTGACAGGGACTGGAGGGATAGCCCAGAAAACTCACAAGCAGTCAGTCAGCCTTGCCTGAATCCTCTTCCGTGTGCCTCAGCTTAAATTTCACACACACACACCCCTCCACTCCCTTTCTTCCAAAACCTTTACCATATCTTGTGGCACCCCCACTCCACGGTCACTGTAGTTTCCTACATTTGCACTTTCAGCCTCCTGCTTGAGTGGATTTCCAGCTCCTGGCTTTAGGTCAAACCTCGCTGTCCCCTGAGTCTCTCAAGTGTGGCCAAGCATCCTGTCACACCATAAAGGCCTGGAAACTGGAGTCGGACTGGGGCCCTTTCATGAGCTTGTGTTGCTTTCAAATTATTGGAGGCAGGAGACAAAGAAATCCTAGGAAGATAGGGGCGGGTCCCTGGTGAAAGCCCGCCTTCAAGCCAAAAATAGCCTGAAACCCACAGACCAGAGTGAGAATTTTCATTCTTGTTTCCCTGCTCTCTCCCGATTGGTTCTTTCTGAATAATCCCCTTTAACTAATCAAATGTTGCCTTTTCCAGTATTACTTATGGCCCACCCCGCCCCCCATCCTATTCCTATAAAGATCCCAGACTCAGTCAGTAGAGGGGAGACGGGGAGATGGTCTGACTGGGAAGAGACTTCCTGACTTCAGGGGAAGATGACCTGCCTTTCCCATCTCCTCTCCAACTTTCCTCTCTGCTGAGAGCTGTTCCATTGCTAAATAAAATTATCCGCCCTCACCATCCTTTAATTGTCAAGCATGACCTCATTCTTTTGGAGGCTGGAAAAGAGCTCAAGACCCACTGAGTGTGGGTACCCAGAAAGACTGTCACACGGGCCCTTCGCTCTCACTGGCAGAGGGCAGCTGCCCTACAGGATGGGCCCAGGGACCGACTGAGCTGCTAACACACCACCGTCCATCTGGCTATGGATGGTGGAACTAAGAAAACTAATTAGCATACTCACACCCCCTCTGCGGCTTTGAGGTGGCGGGTGCCCCTGCCTGGGCACTGACACGTTCCTCTTAAGGCAACACACTTGGTCTGGCCCTGGGCCCTGCACAGAGCTTGCTCCTATGGTGGGCTGGATCCCACGCTCACTCACTCACATGCTCCCACCCCACAAGGGGCTGAGCGCAGCAGGCCATGTAGATGGGGTGCCCCTGCTAGGAGTCTGGCAAAGGGGCAGAGAAAAATCCTGCATCAAAATCATGACTCCCCTGCTTTTACATGAAGGCTCCTACTAATGCCATCTGCCCCTACTCAGTGACGTCATCCACCCTCATGCCCGTCACTCCTCCTCATCGAAGACCTTGTCCATGGCTCATGGTCTGTCTCTGAGCTGAGTTCTGTTTTGCTTTGGGTAACTTTAATTCCAACAAGCTTCCTGACTTTTGCAGCTCCAGCACCTTCTCTTCCAGGCCACTTCTGACATTCGTTGCCGTATGCCCACGTCTGTTCAACCTCTGAGGTCTGGGATCCAAACATTTCACCATCCACGCTCATTCTCTCATTTTTCAGTGCCTTTGTTGTCATCTGTGGTGGCAAGACTGATTGCCCCAAACCTTAGCAGCTTAAAACAACAATTTATGAACTCACACAGTTTCTGAGAGGCAGGAATCCAGGAGCGGCGTAGCTGAGTGGTTCTGGTTCAAGGCCTCTCGGGAGGTTGTAGCCAAGATAATTACCCATTTCGTCCATGACTCCTTACACCCCTGGCAAGGTAGTGTTGGTTGTTGGCAGGAGGCCTCAGTTCCTCACCACATGGGCCTCTCCAGGGGGATTCTTGAGTATCTTCAAGACATGGCAATTAAGTCCCCCAGAGCAAGTGATCCAAGAGACAGTACACGGAAGCCAGAGTGCCTTTATAACCTGGTTTCTTCTGCTTTTTCTTCCTGTTAGAATGGAAGCACCGAGTCCAGCCCATGCTCAAGGAGTGGTGAACTAGGCTCCATCTTTTGAAGGAAGTGCCAAAGAATTTGTGGACATAATTGAAGCTATCACATCTAGAACCCATCTGGTTCATCAGTTCAACTACTCTTCCTTTCTTAGTTCCACTACACGTGTTCTCTGATTCACTGAGGTTTACGAATCCTCAAAATTTTCTTTCTTTTTTTTTTTTTTTGAGATAGAATCTCACCTTATCACCCAGGCTGGAGTGCAGTGGTACAATCTTAGCCCACTGCAACCTCAGCCTCCTGGGTTCAAGTAACCCTCATGCCTCAGTCTCCCAAGTAGCTAAGATTACAGGAATGTGCCACCATGCCCAGCTAATTTTTGTATTTTTAGTAGAGATGGGGTTTAGCCATGTTGCCAGGCTGGTCTCAAACTCCTGGCCTCAAGTGATTCACCTGCCTGGCCTCCTAAAGTGCTGGGATTACAGGCATGAACCACTGCACCTGATTAAAATTTCTAATTTCTATTGGCAGTCCTGTGCAGTGGTTCAGGTCTGTAATCCTAGCACTTTGGGAGGCCAAGGCAGGTAAATCACCTGAATCAGGAGTTCAAGACCAGCCTGGCCAACACGATTAAACCCTATCTCTACTAAAAATATAAAAATTAGCTGGGTGTGGTGATGGACACCTGTAATCCCAGCTATTCAGGAGGCTGAGGCAGGAGAATGTCTTGAACCTGGGGGGCAGAGGTTGCAGTGAGCCGAGATAGTGCCACTGCACTCCGGCCTGGATGAAAGAGTGAAAGTCCATCTCAATAATAATAATGATAATTTGTATGGGCCTTTTCCGTTTTTATATCCCTTCTGCATATATTTGAGACCCCATCTGGTCCTTCAGTTCAACTACTCTCTTGCCAGTATCCTCACTCTCTTACTCTTTTTTTCATCCTTGCATAGCCTCTATTGTTGAGGGTGGGCTTTGGTTCCATTCAACTGTCCATCCGGCCTCCAGCACCCAGACAGGGAGCACTGATGGAGACGATCACACCCAGGGTCTGCTCAACACTGTCCACAGCCTCCCGTGTCCAGCGGGCCCTCTACAAGCACAGCCTCCTCCTGTTTCCAAGTCAGCAGTCTCCACCATCGGCATCTCCATGCAATGCCCGTTTTCCCCCCAGCCTCCTTCAACACCCTGACCACATGTACCCTCGGTTCCTTACTTCTCAGACCTCAGACAATGCCGCTCATCCTTCTAAGCCTGCATCTAAAACCTTCACAATGCTCCTACTTCAGTCACAAAGGCAGCTGTGAAGAGGTGCTATGGCAGGCCAGGTCTCACTAACGCAGGCCTCCGTAACAACTGTTTCAGCACTGATTGTGTGGTTAGGTTAAACATTAAAAGCTGAGAGAGCCAGTACCCTTATGCAAAGGTAGTGATGTAACAAAATCCACCAAGAGTTTTGCCTGGGCCTTGAAGCGTGACAGGATAATGAAGGAATTCTTAACAGGACTCGTTTAGGATTTAAAATGTTTTCATGGGGGGTCTGAAGAAACTCCCCAGGGTTCCAAAAACAAGTTTATTTGGGTTCTGAAGGAACTTCCCCAACCTCTATAATTTAGCAGGAGACCAGATAAGGGTAATCACCCCAGCACCTGGACTCATTTAGATTAAGTAAATTTACTGAGGTTCCAGAGGAAGGTCTTCAGGACTCACATCTTAGTTATAGGTTAAAAGAAGTTAATCACTTATGTCTTTAGATGAATGCACACTTACACATAGACATACAGCTTAGAAGGTATATAAGCTCTGGAAAACTTTGTAATCTTGAGTTGGCCTGGCGATAATTTCCAGGCCTTCTCCTTGTCACCAGTTACAGAAATAAAAACTCCCTTCTCCCCCAGTTCATCTGTATGTCATGATTGAGCCATGAGAGCAAGCAGCCTGACTCTCACTTTGGTCTGGGAATAGTGCTTGATCCAAGACCCAAGGCTCCATGCAGCAGACACTTGAGGAATATGTGTTAATAAAAGAAACAGCAACGAACCTGCACTTCGAGTCCTATCACTTCCCAGCTCTCCCGCCCACCACCTTGGAGATCTCACTGCATCTCTGGTCCTCTCTCTGCCCTATGTCTTCCCTCCTTACATTCACAGTTTCTCACTAGCATTTAGATATGCTCGGGCCTCTTCCATCTTAAAGAAAAAGCTCCTTGGCCAGGTGCGATAGCTTATGCCTGTAATCCCAGCACTTTGGGAAGCCAAGGTGGGAGGATCACCTGAGGTCTAGAGTTTAAGACCAGCCTGACCAACATGGAGAAACCCTGTCTCTACTAAAAATACAAAAAAAATTAGCCGGATATGGTGGCTCATACCTGTAATCCCAGCTACTCGGGAGGCTGAGGCAGGAGAATCACTTGAACCTGGGAGGTGGATGTTGCGATGAGCCAAGATCGTGCCATCGTCGGGAGCGGTGGCTCACGCCGGTAATCTCAGCACTTTGGGAGGCTGAGGCAAGTGGATCATGGGGTCAGGAGTTCCAGGTCAGCCTGCCCAATGTGGTGAAACGCTGTCTCTACTAAACAATTAGCTAGGCATGGTAGCGGGTGCCTATAATCCCAGCTACTCGGGAGTCTGAGGCAGGAGAATCGTTTAAACCCGAGAGGTAGAGGTTGCAGTGAGCCAACATTGTACCACTGCCCTCCTGCACTCCAGCCTGGGTGACAGGGCAAGACTGTCTAAAAAAAAAAAAAAGAAAGGGACCCCAGAGAGTTCCAGAGTTCTTTCAGCCACTTGAGGACACAGTAAGAAGACGGTGGTCTCTGAACCAGGAAGTAGGCCTTTACCAGATCCCAAATCTCCTGGTGCCTTGATTTGGGGTTTCTCAGCTTCCAGAACTGCGAGAAGCAAGAAGCTGGAGATGATTGCAATATCTCTTCCTTGCATTAGGGCAAAGCTTCCTCCCGGTCTCTCTGTCTCGTCTTGTCCCTGGCCAATCCATTCTTCACACTGCAGCAAGAGTGACTGTCCAAAATGTGCATCTAATCCTGTGATTTCCCTGAGGGCTTCGCTTTGCCCTCGGGCTGAAGTCCAACAATCTAATTAGATTGCAATGCTTGTTAAGGTATGAACTTTGCTTTCCTCTCCAGAGTCAACGCCCAACCTCATTTCACTTCCTAAATACTGCTTTCTTGAGCCTCTGTATCCACTGCTTTCTTCTAGAACATTTTCAGCTGACAACCTGCGCCCTCCAGCTTGCTGCTTGTGTGACGCTGGCACCAACCAGGAAGTTTATCTGACTGCCCTCTAACTAGATTAGGTGGTCGCCTCCAATGTACTCTCCTAGAAACATGCGACTCTGCTGACAGTTATCACGCTATTTATAACTGCCTTTCAATTTTCTACCTTTAGACCATAAAAGTCACCAAATAATGGTTAAATGCGTATATGACAGGCAACAAACCTACAGCTGCTCTTTATCCTAAGTGGCCCGACACATCTACTGACTTGCAACAATGCGGGTGGTCCTTTTCCAGCCTCCACCTAACAACATATGTGCAATGCACCAGCAGGCGTACAGGCAGGAAATCAGGGGAGCTAACTTTAAGCTCTGTCTTTGCCATTTACTAGCTCTGTGGTCTTGGTAAAGCCGCTTACACATTTTGAGTATCAGTTTGCTCACCTAAAAAATGGGAAAATATAGCCGGGCACAGTGGCTCATGCCTGTAATCCCAGTAATTTGGGAGGCCGAGGCGTTGGATTACTTGAGGTCAGGAGTTCAAGACTATCCTGGCCAACACAGTGAAACCTTGTGTCTACTAAAAATACCAAAAAAAAAAAAAAAAAAAAAAATTACCAGGTGTGGTGGCGTGCACCTGTAAGCCCAGCTACTCAGGAGGCTGAGGCACGAGAACCACTTGAACCCAAAAGGTAAGAGGTTGCAGTGAGCTGAGATCACACCATTGCACTCCAGCTTGGGAGACAGAGTGAGACTCTGTCTCAAAAATTAAAAAAAAGGTGGGGGGCGGGGTGTGGAATAAGCTCCAATAATGTATATGTAGCTTTATAAACTGCATATCACAACATGGTGCCAATTCCAACTCTCTCCTTTTTTGGGTTCTTGGTTTGCCCCTTTTTCTGTCTCAGACTCTCTCCTGCTTTCCTTTTCCTCTCCCTCCTCTCGATCCTGCAGGGGCCCCTAAGGCTTGGCTAATGGCTTAGAGCTACGGTTCTCAGAGCACCCAGGGACAGAGGGTTACCATTCATTGAGGATCCCAGAAGAGTCTAGAAATGGTCAGCCGGGACACAGAGTCAGAGCTAACACTGACTCCTGGAGTGCTGCTTTGTCATTTATTCACCAGAGGCCTCGGCTTCCCCCGTCCTTGAGCTGCTCTGTGATTTGCACGTAGAATTCCCGGAATGGCACCTTGTTTCTCAACCTAAACACTCTACATTATTATCATTCAGAGTCCCCCTGCAGCAACTTTCCCTTCTCTGAGTCCAATTTTTCTGCAACAGCTAATGCAGGGTTTAAAACGAGAAAGAAATTTGAGGATTCCTTTTAAGGCAAACACAACAGCTGGAGAGAGAAGAAACAAAGTGGTTTTAAGCATTTCACATGTGCCGGGACTGTTAATATATTTATTTCACTTATTTTTGACAACTCTGCGGGTGCATATTATTCTCTTCTTTTTATAGATGGGGAAACTCAGCTTGAATATATTATTTGCCTGAGAATACGTGGCAGGGAAGTTATGAATTCAAATCCAGTTTAGACTCCATAGCCCAGGCTTTCTATAATAGAAAAAGTGTTTTTAATTCATTTACTGTCAAGTTTCTCCTCACCAGCAATTCAGAAATTACTTTTTCCTCTATCATTGCATATTCTAAGCCCATGTCAACTCTAAATAATCTGCCTATGCTAAAGAAGTATTCAACTTAAACTATGGATTGACTAAACGCCATAGGGGACTCACGCCAAGAAGTTGGAAACTTGAGAATGGTATAAGCAGGTCACTAGCTCTCTGTGGTCACGGCTACCTCCTATAACTTCACTATTCTTAGAAATAACAACATAGGGCTAAGATGCAAGCTAGTGGCGAGGAGGCAGATGATGGAGGTAGGGAAGAAGGAAGATGGAGAAAGGTTTTCCAGTGTGTCCCAAAACTGAGATGGTGGTCAGGAACTCATTCATCGACTACTGCGTAACACACAATGCGGTTAACCAAATGGGGTGTCAAAGACCATAATGCATTAGAAATTCAGGAAAGGAGAGTCCAGTAGAAGACAGGATAACTGCAAAAGCCCTCAGCTGGCCAAACACTACAGTCGATTTTTCTGGGTTCTTCACTCATCTCTGGAGTAAAGTGCCTCGTTATGTACCTTTGCAGCCACTCTCACCAAGAGATGGAATCTATTTCCCCACATCTTAAATCTGGACTAGTCTTGTGACCTCCTTGACAAAGAGGATGAAGCAGGTGTGGCTATGTGCCAGTGCTGAGCCTACACTTCAAGAGATCCACTCTTGTGGAGCCCTGCAGCTACCATGTGAATTAGCCAGGGCTAGCCTGCTGGATGAGGAAAAACACATAGCCCAGGTGCCCCATTAACCCAGCCAGTGGCCAGAATACTCTGCAGCTGATTGAAGGTGCATAAGTGAGTCCAGTGAGGAAGAGAAAAACAGAAGAACCAACTGGGCATGGTGGCTCACACCTGTAATCCCTACTACTCTGTAATCCCTACCTATTCTGTTCAAAAGTACTGTTTAAAGGATTTGGGGTACATCATTAAACAGAAAACAAATCCCCGCCCTCTTGAACTTTCCTTCCATTTGAAGACACAGATTAAAAAAAGTAATAAATCTAATGAATAAATAAATGATAGCAGCCAGGCGTGATGGCTCACATCTGTAATCCCAGTACTTTGGAAGGTCAACGCAGGTGGATCACCTGAGATCAGGAATTCGAGACCAACTTGGCCAACATGGTGAAACCCTGTCTCTACTAAAAATACAAAAATTAGCCAGGTGTGGTGGCACACACCTGTAATCCCAACTACTCAGGAGGCTGAGGCAAGAGAATTGCTTGAACCGAGGAGATGGAGGTTGCAGTGAGCCGAGATCACGCCACTGCACTGCAGCCTGGGTGACAGAGTGAGACTCTGTTTCAAATAAACCAATAAATGAAACCATATGTTGGAAAGTTTTAAGTGCTATGGAATAACTAGAACTGACTGAGGGAATAAGAAATGTGGAATGGATTATGAATATCAGTTTTAGATGGGGTACTCAGGGTAGGCACTTTGTGAGGCCAAGGTGGAAAGATGACTTGAGCCCAGGAGTTTGAGACCTGCCTGGGCAACACAGTGAGTCTGACCCCATCTCATATATATATATATATATATAAAACAGAAGAACAATTTACTGGGCCCAGCACAGATTTCTGATAAGCCAATTGAGAATAAATAAATGGTGGTGACATTAAGCCTCTAACTTTTGGTGTGGTTATGACATAGCAATAGCTAATGGATAATAAGCACTTCAGAGCCTCATTATGAGCCTGCTTCCTCATCTGTAAAACTGGGACAATAATTATTCCCCACAGATATTTGGAGCCACTAAGCTAATAGGAAACCTGCAATAAGTTTTGCATCAGAATAAGCACAAAACCCTACAAATAAAAATTTCTAATTCATTCTGGGAATATCCCTCATTCCTCCGCCTCTCATCTAAGGAAAGCACAGCCCTCCTGCTTTCCAGCCAGGCAGGTCCTTGGATATTCTGCTGGGTTGTGTGACGCAAATTCAGTATCCCAATCACTACATCTGGTCAGTTCAGTGGCAGGCAGATTCTGCAGGACTGAACAGTTCCATGTGCAAGCCCAAGTGAGTTTTGAGGATGGCAGTTTGCTTTGTGTTTCCTGAACACAGTTTAAATTGATGAGATCTCAGTGAATTATTTCTCCCCATCCTGACTGGGGGAAGAGGATTCAGATAAGGCTTTAGTCACATTGTGAATAAAAACTGTTTGCCAAGCTCTCTGATACTGAGAAGACACTGGATGTTCCCGGCTGAAGAAGTGTGGGCTTGTTCAGTGAGAGCCCTTTCAGAATCTAAGGAAACTGTCTGTTCCCACTTTAGTTGTCAACAGCTCCTCTGTAACCTCTCAAAAGCAATCAATCAACAAGTATTTGTTTAGATCTGAGCTATCTGCACCATCCTAGGAGCCTCATAAAAAGTGAGAAAGTAGAAGCCATAGTATCTCATTCATTCATTCATTCATTCATTCATTCAACAAATACTTAGTGAGCACCTATTCTATTCAAAGTACTGTTCAGACTGGGCACGGTGGCTCATGCCTATAATCCCAGCACTTTGGGAGGTGGAGGTGGGCAGATCACCTGAGCTCAGGAGTTCTAGAACAGCCTGGGTCACAGGGTGAAACCTGTCTCTACTAAAAACATTAAAAATTAGCCGGGGTAGCTGTGCCTGTAGTCCCAGCTACACAGAAGGCTGGGGCAGGAGAGTCACTTAAATCCGGAAGGTGGAGGTTGCAGTTAGCTGAGATCACGCCACTGCACTCCAGCCTGGGTGACAGAGTGAGACTTCATCTCAAAAAAAGTACTGTTCAAAGGATTTGGGGTACATTATTAAACAAAACAAAAAAACAAATCCCTGCCCTCTTGAACTTACATTCCATTTGGAGACACAGATAAAGAAGCACTAAATCTAATAAACAAACGATACCGTATGTTAGAAAGTTTTAAGTGTTGTGGAATAACTAGAACTGAGTGAGGGAATAAGGAATGTGGAATGAATGACGAACATCAGTTTTAAATAGGGTACTCAGGATAGGAATTTTGCCAACCTCAGTTGGGAAAACCACACAGCCCACATGAAGTCAGTGGTAGCAACTGGGGTGGAGAAAGCAACTGTGGGTTCAGAAGATGAAGGAAGACAAGAGAATATGTAAAAGCACACAACCTATATCTTTAAGACACCGCCAGTGCTCTGGGGCCAACTCGTACAGGCTCACTACAGCCAATTACGCACAACCCTTCCAAACTCGGTTCAGTGTTGTCGTATTGGTAGCTTGCAACCAATCATGCTAGTAGCTTGGTGGGAGGATTTACACCATGAAAACTGGTAAACCCTACAAATAAGCCTTCCCTTTTTTTTTATATAAGAGTTCATTGTTTAAACATTTCCTAGCATACCACTAATTGGACCCCACCTCCAACCATATCTTATGAGGGTTATACAGTTTGGCTGTGTCCACACCTAAATCTCAACTTGAATTGTATCTCCCAGAATTCCCATGTGTTGCGGGAGGGACCCAGGACGAGCTAATGGAATCATGAGGGCTGGTCTTTGCCATGCTATTATTGTGATAGTGAATAAGTCTCATGAGATTTGATGGGTTTATCAGGGGTTTCTGCTTTTGTTTCTTCATTACCTTTCTCTTGCTGCCACCATGTAGTAAGTGCCTTTCACCTCTGGCCATGATTCTGAGGCCTCCCCAGCCATGTGGAACTGTAAGTCTAGTTAAACCTCTTTTTCTTCCCAGTCTCAGGTATGTCTTTACCAGCAGCATGAAAATGGACTACTACAGAGGGCTACAAACATTTGTCCTTTAATAAAAAGCATAGAGGGCAATCAAGTGCTACACATAAAGGGAGATCCCCATGGCAAAGTTTAAGGGGCAAGTTTTTGGGAAGAGGGTCTCTCAAAGAAGCAGCCAGGCTAACTGGTATAATGGAACAGAAAGAGAGCACAGAATGGGTAGAAAGGGATGATTCCACGGGAAAGGCATGGAGGTTGGCCGGGCATAGTGTGATAGAAATCACCAAGAAAACACCCAACTGACATTGAATCCAGCTTTTCACCAGGTGGGATGGGATGCCTTCCAAAATTGAACTAAAATCACCCCGTCTTTCACACCCCTACCAAAGTCATCCTTCGCTCTCTGAAAGCTTTGCAAATCTTGATGAACACAGTCCACATGTATCTTCAGGAATAGAATGTGGGCTCAGCATCTGTTTGGAGTTCTCTGAATTTTCTCCGTGGAAACATGAGCAGGTAAATAGACACTAAAATGCCGAATGTCTGGGTCCTTTCCCCTTCTCTGGAACCACTTTGCTCAGTAACATCGGGCAAAGTTGTCTCAACACTGAATTTTCCCCACTTGAAAATGATCAATTTACATTCTTCACTCCTTGTTAAAGATGAACAATATCATCTTTGGGAAATATTTTAAACTCTTCTAAGAAAGACATAAACAATTATATGTGTACGAGAGACAGTATAATACTATTGTTATTACAAATAAAAAAACAACCGGGCACAGTGGCTCATGCCTGCAATTCCAGCACTTTGGGAGGCCAAGGTGGGTACACCACAAGGTCAGGAGTTTGAGACCAGCCTGACCAATATGATGAAACCCCACCTCTACTAAAAATACAAAAATTAGCCGGGCATTGTGGCATGCACTACTCAGGAGGTTGAGACAGGAGAATTGCTTGAACCCCGGAGGCAGACACTGCAGTGAGCCAAGATAGTACCATTGCAATCCAGCCTGGGTGACAGAGCAAGATTCCATAAAAAAATAAAAAATAAATAAAAATAAAAATACAAACATTCTCCAAAGACTGAAAAAGGAGAGAGATCTCTAATAACTCCCTCTGTTGTCAGGAAAGCCTCCTACTCCAGATCATGAATTTACCAAAGCAATTCCCCTCCCTGGCTGTGGTATACAAGCCTCCAATCACTGGTTCAGAGTATCAGGCTAGCTAGTCATAAGAATGCAGGCATGAAGGCAATACCCTGCTCAGAAGCCGTGGATGGACATGCCATTATCCTCTCTCCAATCCTCTCTCCTCTGCAGCACTGTTCTTCCTCTGTGACACTCCAGCCCTGGGTGAAGCCACCAATTTGCTTTATCTCGCTTGTACCGTGTCTCCTGCACAATTTGGCATATCCATAGCTCTTTAAATTATTATTATTCTTATTATGTTTGAGACAGGGTGTTGCCCTCTCACCCAGGCTGGAGTGCAGTGGCATAATCATAGCTCACTGCAGCCTCAAACTCCTGGGCTCAAGCAATCCTCCCACCTCAGCCTCTTGAGTATTTGGGACTACAAACACACCATGACAGTTGGCTAATTTTTTTTTTTTAATTGAATAGATAGGATCTCACTATGTTGCTCAGGCTGGTCTCAAAACTCCTAACCTCAAGTGATCCTCCCTCCTAGACCTCCGAAAGTGTTGGGATGACAGGCGTGAGCTACCATGCCCAGCACTAAATTCCTGAACACCAACATCAAATGGGCATCGAGGCCACTCAACAAGGTTTCTGTGCTTTTCTAATTTAACTTTGATTCTCCTCATCCCAAAAGCTGTCTCTTACCTTTTCTAAATCTCCCTCTACCCTCAGCTAATAATCTTACCTTACTCCTAATTTATAATGTAGAACCCACCAGACCAAAATGCCTCACTTTCCTACCACTAAATCCATAGACCTGCCTGCCATTATGCCCATCACTCCTCTTGCAAGGAAGAAAGAATCAATTCTCCTCCCAGAACCCAGTTCCAAGTGAGTCTTCAATTTCATCTCTCATTTCTTCCAAGAGTCCAGACCATTGTTGATTATCTCTCTCTCCCCAGTCTTCAATTTCTTCTTTTGATTATTTCTGTAAAGATTCTAAGATGTGCTATTATCTTTCTTAACTTTCTATTTATTTTTAAAGTAATGTGTATGTAATGCACACCGTGTGTGTTTGTGTGTACATGGAGTGGGTGAGAGGAAAGGGAAACAAAAACGGGAAAACATTACAAGTTGTTGAATCTAGGAAAAATATACAGAGGTTTGGGCAGTTCTTGTAACTTTTCTCTACGTGTGAGATTATTTCAAACGCTCCTTTCTCAGAGGTCTTTCCTAACTGCCAAATATAAAGTAGTGACTAGTATTGCTTTCTCAACAGGTAACCTGTTCTTTTTACACACAGATCTTACTATACTGTGGAGTTCTAGATACATAGCAAGTGTCTCAGCCATGTTCAACCTGTGACTCTGACATGACCACACACACCTGAGAGACAGTAGGAGTGGACCCAGAGCCCGGACAAGTGAGAGGCACAGGAGACCCTCGCCTTGGGCACCAAATGTACCAGGCCACCAAAAACTCAAAAATCAATACAAGTAATATAAAATTTTAATATAAAAATGTAAAAAGACAAGTCATAGAAAATTTTAATATAATAATTTTAAAAGACCAAACAGGCTGGGCGCAGCAGCTCACCTGTGTCCTCCCAGCACTTTGGGAGGCTGAGGTGGGCAGATCACTTGAGGAGTTTGAGACCAGCCTGGCCAACATGGTAAAACCCTATGCCCACTAAAAATAAAAAAATATTAGCCAAGCATAGTGGTGCATGCCTGTAATCCCAGCTACTCGGGAGGCTGAGGCAGGGGAATAGTTTGAAACCAGGAAGTGGAGGTTGCAGTGAACTGTGATCATGCCACTGCACTCCAGCCTGGGTGACAGAGCAAGACTGTTTCTCAATAAATAGATAGATAGATAGATAGTTAGATAGACACCAAAAAAAAAAAAAAAACCCATGATGATCTAAATATCACAATTATAAATAAAGACAAGATCTGAACCTGTACTTTCATGACCCTCTCCCAAATACCCCACCCTAATATTGACGTTGGTTCCAATACAACTTTATTTGTAAAGCCAGGCAGCTCGTGACTAGGCCACAGTTTGCCATATACATATATATTATTATTATAAGATTAATATTGATGTTAGCCCTGGGTGGATCTCTTTATGATGAGGATCTAAGGAGCCTCCAGGAAACGAGTAGAGATGCATACATTTGTTAAAGACCATGGGTCACCCTCAGAGAGGAAGGCAGTTCTGAGCTCACACAGTGCCTGTCACTCACTGCTGCTCAGCCTAGTGGATTCAAACACTCCCCCTTTGTGGCTGTCTGCACCCTATCTACACTTTGCAAGCTACATATTCAAATATTTCACTTCACTGAAACTGTCAATTTATAGGGTGCATGCTTCCTAAAGGCCAGATTGCGTATTTTCTCTTTAGCTCTAGAGCCTGGGCTATAATAGATATAAGGGGGTACCCAGGGATTCAGAACCTGACCTTTTCATGTGATGAGAGGTCATGGACTTACCTTCACTAAGGGATCCTTGGTCTGCAGAGCTGTTTGTTGCTGTTGCTGTTGTTACTGTTATTGTTTGGAGGAAGGAAATGAACACGTTTGCAAGGTTCAAAATGTCCTTTTGAGAGTCAGCAAATGAATTGAAACCTCAATTCTTTTTAAAGTTCAACATTATTAGGAACTCTCTGATAAAGCAGATACTTGCAGGAAAATCCTCAGAGGAGGCTGGGCGTGGTGGCTCACACCTGTAATCTCAGCACTTTGGGAGGTGGAGGTAGGAGGATTGCTTGAGGCCAGAAGCAACATAGCAAGCTAAGAGACCAGCCTGGGCAACACAGCAAGACCCCACATCTACAAAAATTTAAAAATTAGTCAGGGGTGGTGGCACATGCCTGTAGTCTCAACTATTTGGGAGGCTGAAGTGAAGGGATCACTTGAGCAGAGTAGTTGGAGGCTCCAGTGAGCTGTGATGGTGCCACTGCACTACACCCTGGGCAACAGTGAGACCCTGCCTTTAAAAAAAAAAAAAAGAAAAGAAAGAAAGAAGAATCCTCAGAGTTGCACTGCCAAGAGGAGAAAAGTTCTGAACCATGGACTGGACCTGTGTTCTTGGAGGCTTGCTGCTTCCTAAGACTATGCCTAATATCCTAACACACATCCAGATCCAGCCCCCTCAGCATTAAGGTCTCACTTTGGAATAATGCCTGAGTGTGTATGTGTGAATTAAAAGAGCTCTACCCAGGCGCGGTGGCTCACGTCTGTAATCTCAGCACTTTGAGAGGCTGAGGTAGGCGGATCACCTGAAGTTGAGGGTTTGAGACCAGCATGACCAACATGGCGAAACCTCATCTCTACTAAAAGTACAAAATTAGCAGAGCATGGTGGCACATACCTGTAATCCCAGCTACTCGGGAGGTTGAGGGAAGAGAATCGCTTGAACCAGGAGAGGGAGGTTGCAGTGAGCCGAGATCGCGCCATTGCACTCCAGCCCGGGCAACAAGAATGAAACTCCAACTCAAAAAAAAAAAAAAAAATTAGAGTCCAGATTTAAGGCACCAGTGCCATTGGTGAGAGATCTAAACAAGCAGCGCATCATCAGCATCACGGATGGGCACCCACAGGAGTGAGAGGGACCAGTTTTCATCAGCGCTAGTGAATCTGTGAAGGAGCAGTATCAGTGGTACACTGACTCGTCCACCGTTCTCTCTGCCTGGCAGAAGCAGGACTGGTCTAGCAATTGGGGCTGAGCAGGTGTCTGTTGCTCAAAGGCAAATCAGAGATTCCTCAAGAGGGAGATGAACTTCCCGCTAAGTTGGGCACGTGGGCTCTTGAATGATTCATTGGAAAAATGAAGAGACATGATCACATTTGTACACCCAGCCTGCTAATACAGATTATGCTAGCTTCAGTAGATATTCAACAAAAGTTTGATGCATAGATGCATGTTGGAATTTCTTCTGCCCCATTCATTGTCTAGGTCCACTTTTTACCCCAGAGGATACCAGTTAATTAGAGGAGAAAGGGCTACATGAGAAGGAAGAAGAAGGTAGCTAAGAACTATGATTTTATCCACTGGCTACAAGCTTCCTTTAGATTAAAATTTTCTTATCAATTTTGGCAGGGACTACATATTTACATACCATCGTTCCTCAAATCAACAAATACTTATTGTGCACTTGTACAAAGTGAAATTTTGCTCCAAAAAGTTTGCCTATTATAGTGTTTAGAATTCACTGTCAGTCATCCTTCATTACTGCGCAGGATGAATCACAGACCAGCCTCTGTGCGGTATCAAGAAAAGAGGTTACAGTAAAACAGAGCCCACGTATTTAAATATCTAGAGTTTCTTCCCTGTTCAGACACAAAAAGGTTGTGAACAACCAGTGAGATTCCAAGTCCCAGTCATCTTCAATTATGCAATAATTATGCAATACATATGCAATCATCTAAGAGGGGCAGATCCTGGTGTGATGGGGTCTGAAGCTTATACAATTAGGGGAGTCCACTCACAGATAAAAAACATAGAAAACTAAAATTTAAATTGAGTATGAAAATGAATGTTTACTCAAAATGAGAAAATCACAATAAATAGAAATTTGTTAAAGCTGATTAATCCAGAAAAGCTGACCAAAAAAATCCAGAAAAGGGGCTGGGCATGGTGGCTCACACCTGTAATCCCAGCACTTTGGAAGGCCAAGGTGGGCGGCTCAATTGAGGTCAGGAGTTCGAGACCAGCCTGACCAACATGGTAAAACCCCATGTCTACTAAAAATACAAAAATTAGCCAGGCGTGATGGTACACGACTGTAACTCCAGCTACTCGGGGGGGCTGAGACAGGAGAATCCCTTGAACCAGAAGGCAGAGGTTGCAGTGAGCCAAGATCATGCCACTGCATGCCAGCCTGGGTGACAGAGCAAGACTCCATCTCAAAAAAAAAAAAAAAAAAAAACCCAGGTAAGGTAATGCAATATTTTTAGCAATTTGCTACCTAACATTCCTAAATAATACATTTTTCCTACATTTTTTTACTGCATTGTCTTTGATCACTTCTTTGTAGGATAATGATTTTGTTATATAACACATGCAGAGAGGGATAAACCTCTTTTTTCTTTAACGTGGTTCCTTGAAATTTGTTTTTTATTATTAATAATTGTAAGTTCTAGAGCTGTTGTTACATTTTTTAAGTCCTTATCAAATATCACTCTTTTTCCACAGACTGCATGTTGATGCTACAGTTCAAGACCTCTTTCTCCTCCACTCTCCCCATACTCCTGGGGCTAGGTGTGGTGGGACACATTCACATCACGATGGCTTCTAGCCCCACACCTTTGTGTCACTGCACTGAATGGCTAGGAACAATGTAAGCAGATATGGAAGTGACTACAAACCACAGAAGTATGTCTCGCTAAACCCAGATTAAATGCACTCACAAATTAACCTCCGCTCCAAAATGCCCATGGGCATTCTACTACCACCAACACAAGGAGAAAGCTGGCAGAGGGCAAGAAAAACGGGATGCACAGCAATGCTGACCAACGACAGCTAAAACACCTTTATATTATTTTATTTTTCAAGTGATACAGGGTCTGGCTCTGTCACCCAGGCTGGAGTGCAGTGGTGCAATCATGGCTCACTGCAGCCTTGAACTCCTGGGCTGAAATGATCCTCGCACCTCAGCCTCCCAAGTAGCTGGGAATACAGGCATGTACCACCATGCCTGGCTAATTTTATTTTTATTTTTTGTAGAGACAAGATCTTGCTATGTTGCCCAGGCTGCTCTTGAACCCCAGGCCTTAAGCAATCCTCCTGCCTCAGTCTCCCAAAGTGCTGGAATTACAGGCACAAGCCCCTGCACCTGGCTCAAATAATATCTTCATGTTTAGTACCTTACTAAAGTGTGTGACCACATGAACACATTGCCCTGAGGCGTAGTCTTCCTTAGCTTGACTGTAAATCTCCCTCTGTGGTGATATTTCATCAGCTCCCACCCTCCTTCCCTCACCCCTTCACCTTTCTCACCTCAGCTCCCAGGTCTGGATGCTCTTTTGTGTCTTCATGCACTTAGCAACTCTGTTGTTACCAACTAGACTCAGTTGATTTCTCCACTGATCTCTCTCACACCACTGGCCCTAGTTCCTGGGGTAGACACCTGCTTTGTCCCTGCTGTCATACTTTTTTTTTTTTTTTTTTTTTAATAATTGTGATTGTGTTTTGCTATGTTGCCAAGGCAGGTCATGAAATCCTGGGCGCAAGCAATCCTGCCTCAGCCTCCCGAGTAGCTGGGCTTACACATATGATGGGAGCCACCGTGCCTGGCTTAGCTTATTCTTTTTCTTCTTCTTCTTTTTTTTTTTTATGAGATAGAGTCTTGCTCTGCCTCCCAGGCTGGAGTGCAGTGGTATGATCTCAGCTCACTGCAACCTCTGCCTCCCAGGTTCAAGCGATTCTCCTGCCTCAGCCTCCTGAGTAGCTGAGATTACAGGCACCTGCCACCACACCTGGTTAATTTTATATTTTTAGTAGTGACAGGGTTTCACCATGTTAGCCAGGCTGGTCTCGAACTCCTAACCTCAAGTGATCCACCCTCCTCAGCCCCCTAGAGTGCTGGGATTACAGGAGTGAGCCACCATGCCCGGCCTCATACTCTTGATAACTGTTTCTTCTGGAGCCTGGAGTTCTGACCACTAACCTTAGCATGGTGGTGGGTCCACTTTCTTATAGAAAGCCTCTTAGTCCAGGGTCATCACTGCCCCTGCTGGACTCTAAAGTCCAGCTGCCCCAGATACTCGCCTCACTTGTACTTGGTTTGGTAGATTATGAGCCAGCTGCTCCTCTTAGAAGTGCTAGGAATGATTGAACGGCAGTGGAGCATGTTATGCCCTTTGGGTCTGGCACTTTGGACTCAGTTCCTTGTAGCTGGATCCTCAGATGTCCTCAACCACAAGCTCTGTCCTGGCCCAATTTCTGAGCCAGCTGAACAGCTGGGAGTGCTTTAGATAACCTCAAGTCTACTTCACTTCCCATCTTCCCTTAGGAAAGAGCGGGTGTTGACTTCAGTCACCTCTCATTCTCTCTTCCATCCGCTTGCAACCTGACTTGTAGCATACTGCACCGTTCTGCTCCTGAAAACCCATTACCTCAAGGGTTCCTAGAGGTGGCACTCAGTGGCCTCTTCAACCCTTGTCCTATCAAATTTTCTGCAATGCCCAAACTATTGACCACCATTTCTGCTTAAAACTCTTACCCTTGGTTTCCATACTACCACATCCTCACCTATCTCCCTGCATCTCCATTTTCTTCTTCAGGTTCCTTCCCTAAGCATTTCTTAAAATCAGCCCTTCCCTGCAGATCTGCCTCTCCATACACTCTTCCTTCCCAATGATTTCCTTTGCTTCAGTGACAACCTTTAACGATGACTCCTGAATCTACCTGTCCAGCTGGGGCCTCCCTCCCAGACTCCAGCCTGTATTTCCCAACTGTTTATCAGACAGGTCACGTGCATGCCCCACCTGAATTCAAACTCCCCGTATCGATGCTGAACTCCTAATCTTCACTCCGCAGATGCTCTTCTTCCTGTGGCACCCCCCAACCTCGTCTCCATGAATGGCATAACCACTAATCCTGGGCTAGAAATCTCTCATCATCTTTTTCTTGCAGCAAACCTGCTAGATCAGATCATGTCAAGTCTGACTCCACGACCCCTCTCAAGCCCATCCTGTCTATTCCATTTCTGTGGCCATCTTTCCAGTCCAGCCACCAGTTTTTTGCATGGAGACTCTCACAGTGGGCCCCTCACTGATTTCACTGCCTCTAAGTTATCCTCAGTCCAATTTCTCCTGCATAGTGTTGACTTCCACCTTTCTGCAACAGAGATTAGTTCATGTATGTTTCCTATTCAAAAAAACGTTCATACTTAACACAAAAAAATTCCAGACTCCTGGACGTGGTCCTGAACATCTTCTTAGTGTGCCTCCAATTTAACCACCCTGCCTCATCTTCCCTATGATCCCCATGCACAGCACGACTGAGTAGCCTGCCCATGCCTCTGATAGCCTGGCCCTACACATGTCCCTCCCATGCAGTCCCCTTATCCTTTAAGTTAGACATGCTTCTTCTTTTTTTCTTTTTTTAGAGAGGAGGTCTCACATGTTGGCCAGGTTGGTCTTGAATGCCTGGCCTCAAGCAATCCTCCCACTTCAGCCTCCCAATGTGATAGGATTACAGGCGTGAGCCAAGGCACCTGGCCCTAAACCAGGGAACCATCTTAATCCAGGGAATCACCTTCTCCTCAGAGCCACAGTATTGGCCTAAAATGATGTAAGTTTAGAGGATTATTGTATAGTTCACATTTATTTGTTTATTTATTTCTATTTTATTTTTATCTTTTGGCGAAGTCTGGCTCTGTTGACCAGGCTGGAGTGCAGTGGCACAATCTCAGCTCACTGCAACCTCCACTTCCCAGATTCAAGTGATTCTCCTACCTCAACCTCTCGAGTAGTTCAGCAAACACTCTTCTTCTTCCTGTGGCACCTCCAACCTCTACAGGTACACACCATCACACCTGGCTAGTTTTTGTATTTTTGGTAGAGACACGATTTCACCGTTGCTAGCCAGGCTGGTCTCAAACCCCTGACCTCAAGTGATCCACCCACCTCGGCTTCCCAAAGTGCTGGAATTACAGATATGAGCCACCATGCCCAGCCTGGTTCACACATGTTTAGATGGCGATCTCTCTCATCTATTAATCAGTAAGTTTTCCCAGGGCAAGCAGTAGGTGTTCTTCCCACTGTTTTTCTGTGTCCTGGGTGCAGTTCCGCTACTCTCAGCAGTTGTGCCTCTGCTTATCAGCTCGTGATGGTTACTGTGAAGGCCAAACTCATGTGGCGTGGCAGGCGGCTTGGGAGAAAGGCCTTGGGCCTGCCACCAAAGACACCCAGCTTCTCAACTGTACTACATCACTTATTAATGGTACAACTTAGAGCAAATTTCTTAACTGCTCCTAACCTCAACTTCCTCATCAGTATATCAGAGTAATGTAACCTTACAAAGAGTAAGTGACATGACATAAACAAGACTGTCTGGACAAGGCTCTTAGCTACAGATTGGATTCCTTATGGTCTCCTGCCAAGCCCAGCTCTGTTTTCTGTTTTTGCTTTTTAACCTGAAAAAAAAGTCACAATCCAAAAAATAATAACAATTTGAAATTTTAAAACTAAAAAAAAAGAAATTGAGGTGATAAAACTAGTAGCTAATATGGAAAGGTGATGAGTGCCATAAAATTTGTATTGTAGTGCTTAGCACATCATATTGTAATAATTTATGGGCTGTGTGTCTCTTTTGTGAGCTTTACAAGGAAAAGGACTATGACCCTTTATCCCTAACACCCAGCACAGGTCTTGGCATGGAGGAAGTATTCAGGATATGCTTATTGTCAATTTGAAGAGCAATTTCACAATATCGTTCACGAATTAAATTGCACCTACCCTTTGCCCTAAATATTCCACTTCTAGGAATTTATCTTACAGATAAACTTGTACAAGTGTACAAAGAGATAAGAGCCCAAAAAAATGTATATTGTGACATTGTGCATAATAGCAAACCAAACCAACCAAGCAACCAAAAGAAATACTTTAAATGTCCATAGTTAAGATCCAGTTTAAAAAACAAATAAAGACGTACAAAGGAATACTATGTAATATTTTAAAAAACTGTGCAGTAGATCTCCAGATACTGGTATGAAGAGGTGTCTAATATCACACTGCTAAATGAAAAAAGCCAGCTGTATATTGCAAACACACACACACACACACACACACACTTGCCCTTATATGCAAGAACAATTTCTTGAAGGATATACAAGAAACTATTTTAGTGGTTACCTCTATAGACTGAGACTAAGAAATCAGGAGTGGGAGGAAGGATTTCTACACTCACTGTGTATCTTGTGTACAATTTGAGCTTTCTACCATGAGGAGGAACTAATTTGGAAAAATAAAATTTACATTTAAATAATGAAATAAGCAAAATATATCTGTTGAATAATTCAACTTTGGGCTTGTCTGAGTAGCCTTTGTGTGTTTGATTATTAATTTCCATCAGCAGGATGAAGAAAGTGATAGATGTGGGAGAGATCCAAGATGGCTGACTACTAGCAGCTCAGGATTGTAGCTCCCAGAGAAAGCGCACAGAATGAGAGGACGCCATACTTACAGATGAATTTTTGTTGCCCACGGACCAGGAGATTCCCAGCAGAGGAGCCCCACGGGTCGCCAGCACGACTCTTGTGGCCAGTGTGGCGGTTTTGCCCGCGCCTCGGCGCGGCGGTTCTCGGTGCAGAGTAAACGGGACTAGGTCCCCTTTTGGTCCACGTTTGAAGCTCTGGGAAGGCAGTCGCCTATTTACCTGATTGAAAAAGGGATTCAAGGGGTAAGCCAAACCAGAGATTCCCGGGCAGAAAAGCACCACAAATCTTAATGCCGTGTTTTAGTCCGTGCAGTGGGTTGCTCAAATTTCGGTGCTGGGAATCAACAAGTTGGACATCCACTCAGAGACCTAATTTGGAAGTTAGCAATTACAAATGACAGGTGGATAAACTTACAATGATGGGAAGAAACCAGAGTAAAAAGGCTGAGAATACTCAAAATCAGAATGCCTCTCCTTCTACAGGGGATCGTAGTTCCTCATCAACAAGGGAGCAAGGCCTGGTGGAGAACGAGTGCGATCCATTAACAGAATTAGGCTTCAGAAGGTGGATAACAAGAAACTTTTCTGAGCTAAAAGAACATGTTTTAGCCCAATGTAAAGAAACTAAGAACCTTGAAAAAAGGTTTGACGAAATGCTCAGGAGAATAGGCAATTTAGAGAGGAATATAAGTGAATTAATGTAACTGAAGAACATAGTATGAGAACTTCG
>CAUYLG010012781.1:0-128747 GCA_963573385.1 Cacajao melanocephalus | reverse complement strand
CCTGACACCTTACACTAAAATTAACTCCAGATGGATTAAAGACTTAAACATAAGACCTAACACCATAAAAACCCTAGAAGAAAACCTAGGCAAAACCATTCAGGACATAGGCATAGGCAAGGACTTCATGACTAAAACACCGATAACATTGGCAACAAAAGGCAAAATAGACAAATGGGATCTAATTAAAATTCAGAGCTTCTGTACAGCAAAAGAAACAATCGTTAGAGCAAACAGGCAACCAACAGAATGGGAAAAAACTTTTTCAATCTACCCATCTGACAAAGGGCTAATATCCAGAATCTACAAAGAACTAAACAGATGTACAAGAAAAAAGCAAACAAACCCATTCAAAAGTGGGTGAAGGACATGAGCAGACACTTTTCAAAAGAAGACATATATGATGCCAACAAACATGAAAAAATCCTCACCATCACTGGTCATCAGAGAAATGCAAATCAAAACTACATTGAAATACCATCTCACGCCAGTTAGAATGGCGATCATTAAAAAATCTGGAGACAACAGATGCTGGAGAGGATGTGGAGAAATAGAAACGCTTTTACACTGTTGGTGGGATTGTAAATTAGTTCAACCATTGTGGAAGATAGTGTGGTGATTCCTCAAGGACCTAGAAATAGAAATTCCATTTGACCCAGCAATCCCATTACTGGGTATATATCCAAAGGATTATAAATCATTTGATTATAAAGACACATGCACACATATGTTCATTGTGGCACTGTTTACAATAGCAAAGACCTGGAACCAACCCAAATGCCCATCAATTATAAACTGGACAAGGAAAATGTGGCACATATACACCATGGAATACTATGCTTCCATAAAAAATGATGAGTTCATGCCCTTTGTAGGGACATGGATGAATCTGGAAACCATCATTCTCAGCAAACTGACACAAGAACAGAAAATCAAACACCACATGTTCCCACAGACGGGTGTTGAACAATGAGAACACATGGACACAAGGAGGGGAGCATCACACACTGGGGTCTGTTGGGGGGAATAGCCGAGGGACAGCAGTGGGAGGGAGGTTAGGGAGAGATAACATGGGGAGAAATGCCAGATATAGGTGACAGGGGGATGGAGGCAGCAAACCACATTGCCATGTATGTACCTATGCAACGACATGCATGTTCTGCACATGTACCCCAGAACCTAAAGTGCAATTATATATAAAACATAATCCTAGACCTCAAAGAATGTATAAATATATACCACGATGTCCTGAATGAGACTCTTTATTCAGTTCATACCTTCTTCCTCCGACAAATATTTAATGAGTGCCTACTATGCACCAGTCTCTCTGCTACCTACAAGTCCCCATTAGTGAACAAGGTAGATACAGATTGCACTCTCCCAGGACTACCAGTCTAGCAAGGAAAAAAGATAATAAACAAAAATTTATTGTTTTCCTAGGCCAGGTGCATTGGCTCACGCCTATAATCCCAGCACTATGGGAGGCCAACGAGGACAGATCACTTGAGGTCAGGAGTTTGAGAGCAGCTTGGCCAACAGAGTGAAACCCTGTCTCTACTTGAAAAATACAAAAATTAGCCAGACATGGTGGCACATGCCTGTAGTTCCAGTTATTTGGGAGGCTGAGGCAGAAGAATCCCTTGAACCCAGCAGGCAGGAGTTGCAATTTGTTGAGATTGAGCCACCGCACTCCAGCCTGGGCAACAGAGAGAGACTCCATCTCAAGAAAATGAAAAAGAAAGAAATAATTGTTTCTCTAAGCCCTCTCTGCTCCATCAATATTTACCGGTTCTCTGTATGGTCACCTTCTAGACTCTAACAGATGACCGTATCTAATCTGCTAATGATTTCCAGATACAAATAAAGCTTCTAACCATTATCCCTCCCACATTTGTAGCATGTCTGTGTGGTAATGCAAGAAACAATGTATTAACCCAGTATTCTCCAAAATATGGTTTTTATTCCACAGATGGGTTGCAAAATAAATTTACCTGAAATGCAGAACTTTTTAATAGTTTTAATTGTTTTAATGTACATTAGGAAAAAGCTAAATGAGAACATCAAATCTGTGGTTTCATGGATATTACTATTTGGTATGAGGCTAAATTCAAAGGTGATTTCAATTAAAGAAAAATACTGAAATAATCATTTAAGCAAATGGCAAAATTGGAAAGGTGGGGCATAACACAATCAGAAGGGAGCTGATATTTATGAAAATAGGAGTGACTCCATTGGCAGAATGGCCAATGAGAATGGTATTCTAAAGAAACACAGGGTTTGTGGTGCCTTCATATCCCGCCATGGGCCTAGCCTGACTCCATCCTTAATGTTCTCTTCTCTCTCTAGCTCTGCAACCCTAAGGGGCACCCACTCTGCCTCACACTGAATGATGATGTATACTGAGAATTTCTTCCTTCCCTGTTCACCAACTCAGCTTCCCCTGAAACGACTCAATCGAGTGAGGATGGTGGCAAAGATGGGCCAATAGTTAAATATCTTGGGAATTTGTGTTCTCGCCATGCTGTGTTTGTATCTTCCAAGTTGATATTGTGACAAAATAAAGGTGGAAAGAGAAACCGTGCTGTTGGTCATTACCTGTCCTATCTACTCTCCTGGAATTCTAGTGCAAAGTTTTGGAGAAAACAGAAAAATAAGTGTTGAGTTTTATTCCAGGTTTTTTTTCTATCTATCCTATTCTAACACATGCAGCAAAAACCACATGCCATTTGACTTTTATTTTTGGACTTGAGTGTTTTGCCTCTACCTTGGAACAACATTATTTAGTAAAAGGTCATGAATGTTAAAGTAGGACTTAAGAGGCTTCACTTGGACATCTGACATTTGGAATACTCTCGATCAGGGACTTACTCACTAGGGAAGCTGAATCTATCCATAGACCTCAAGTCCCATGGATTTCAAGCTGGATGCAGTACTAGACATTTGCCTGCCTGCCAAGCATCTCCTGAGAAAGCATCCAGCCAAAACCCTTGATTGCAGGTGACAGAAACCCAACACAACTGGCAGAGGCCAAAAGGGACAGCTATCTGCTCACATAACTAAGAAGTTCCAGAAGTGTAACTGTCTATTAGTACTCAGGGAAGGAATGTATGTATATGTATGTCTTCCTCATCACTTGGCTTTTTTTTTGTCTTAATAATTGGCCTCATTTTCTTTTACTAAGAAGAGGCTACTTCGAAAAAGCAGGGGAGATGTTCTTCAATAATCTCAGCTATTCCCTTCCAGCCATGTGACCCTAAAAAGAATAATTCTCCTCTGACTTCAATTTTTTAAAAATCTAGCCCAGCTTATTTCACAAGTCCATGCCCATGCCCAGGTTGGGCAGAGGGGGTGAATGGCAGCCCCATCAAAATTACATGGTTATAAATTCCTAGAAAACAAGGAACGTTGGACAATAATGCCCACTGCAGGAATCTGTCCTACCCACTGCCCTGATTGAACAACTAACCATGTTCTGTATTACCCAACCCATGTGGCAACAGCTAATTAGATTAGGTTTCAGCTCCTAAGCCAAGTACAGTTCATCTATCCAATGCCTCTGTTTTTTGTGGCCTGGCTTGAAAAGTGGCATGGGCCAAACAGACTTTTCCTCCTGGAATTTGAAAATGGGAACCCTAAAGACTGAGCCATTTGGTTGGGGCAGTTGAACTAAACGTCACAATAAATTAGAAGACATGACAGACAATTGTGGACAATGTGCAATTGAAGCTGTGAAGAAGCCAGTCTACAGAGTTGGAGGTCAAGGCAGAGAGAAACATTGATTCTGAGACCACAGCACCTATAAAAGAGATATTCAGGAAGTAGCTGACTCAATTTACTGGGAGTTTCAGTACTAGAAAATTTTGTGTTTGGGTAGAATATCCAGGTAAGAAAAGGCTAATCTATTTAGTGATTTTACCTACATTGTCTTATTTTCTCTTTGTAGTAACTCCATTAGAAGGTATTTACTTTTTCCATTTTTACCAGTGAATAAACCGAGGCTCAGAGAACATATTTGATGTTTCTTAATGTGACTTTCTTCAAGCTAGAAAGTCTCTAAGTCAAGAATGCTTTTCCCCTACTCCAAGTTGCCTCAGAACCTTGAGTGGTAGAGATCTGCGCTGGAGACATGGATTTGGAAATCATCTGCTTAGACTCTTAGAAGTACTCAGTGAAGCCAAAGGAGGGAATGAGGCTGTGAGGCTGTCAAGTGAAAGTACACAGTTAAGGAATTATTTAATAGCCTCATCTATTGGGCACTCACTGTGTGCACATTATATACTAGTAATGACCAGTTGTATGTGTTGAATCAACTGGTCACAGCATGCCCAGATGTCTGGTTAAACATTAGGGCTGGGTATGTCTGTGAAGGTATTTCTGAAAGAGACTGATATTTGAATAAGTAAACTAAGTAAAACACAGACGGCCCTCCCCAGTGCAAGAGGGCATCACCCAATTCACGGAGGCCCTGAACAGAACAAAAAGGCAGAGGAAGTTTGAATTCAGTCTCTAGCTGACTGTTTTAGCTGAGACACTGATATTCTCCTGCCTTCAGCACTCCTGGTTCTCAGGTCTTTAGCTTTGGACTGGAATCTACACCAACAACTATGGAGCTCTCAGGCTTTTGACCTACACCTCTGGTTTTCCTGAGTCTCCAACTTGCAGATGGCAGATCATGGAGCCTCAGCTTCTATAACTGCATGAACCAATACCTTACAACAAATCTCATGTTTTTTATATCTATAAATAATATATATTTATGTTTATTTATATATAATATTTTTATTTACTTATGTATAATTTGTATTTTAATTTATTTATATATAATTTATATTTATCTATAATCTATATATAATTTACATTCATATTTATTTCTATATACATAGATATATATCCTATCAGTTCTATTTCTCTGAAGAATGCTGACTACTATAGTATTCTGTCAGCAGAAGAGATATTGAGGTAGAGTTTGCAGAGATCACAGTGATCACGCTTCTAGGTGTCATGAGGTAGAAGGAAACTCAAGTACTTTGTGTTCTAGGATTTGGCCATTTTCCTGCCATGCTCACATTCCATTACCCTCATAGTGTGCCCAGTCTGACAAATTTAATCTTCCTTAGCCATTTGAATCTCTAAACATTTCTTGCAAGTTAATATAAGACTGAAGGACCAGACTGAAGAGAATGAGATGGGACCTGGAGAATATCAAAAAGTGGGTATCAGCTCATGCCTGTATTCTCAACATTTTGGGAGGCCAAGGCAAGAGGATCACTTGAGGCCAGCAATTCAAGACCAACCTGGGAAAAATAATGAGATCTTGTCTTTACAAGAAATTTAAAAACTAGCCAGGCATCGTGGCTGGCACCTGTAGTCCCAGCTACTCAAGAGGCTGATGCAGGAGGGTAACTTTAGCCCAGGAGTTTGAGGCTGCAGTGAGCTATGATTGGGCAACTATAGTCTATCCTAGGGGACAGAGCAAGACTTTGTCTCTTTAAAAAAAAAAAAAGCGGGTATCAGGCTAAATATGATGACACCCCAAGGTGACACTTCCACCCAGTCTTGATAAACAAGGTTCCAAATTGAGTT
This sequence comes from Cacajao melanocephalus, assembly GCA_963573385.1. Taxonomy (NCBI): domain Eukaryota; kingdom Metazoa; phylum Chordata; class Mammalia; order Primates; family Pitheciidae; genus Cacajao; species Cacajao melanocephalus. The sequence goes on along the minus strand of CAUYLG010012781.1, from coordinate 123,164 downwards.
AATTTTGCCGTTGGTGAATTCAAAACAGTCTAACATTTTCATAACATTCTTAACAACAACAAAAAAGTAAAGTGTGATTCATTATGTCAGCACTTTATTTTTTAAGGTTATTAGCACACACTGACATACATTTTAAATGATAAATAAATGCACTGAGATGATTTTTTAAATATTCCCTTATACTTCCTTTTACTCCATGACCCTTCTTTCCTTCTTGCACTCAACAAATTGCAGCAGCTAGACAGTATGCTTACAGCACTAGGGAAAAAAATACCAAAGCAAAACTCAGAGAACAAAGAGACAAAGCCATGGCTTATGAGTTTCAAAATAGGCTGCTGAAACCCACACCAGAGATAATAGTTTTGAAAGGGTTTCTGAGCCCCAGAAGCCAGGCTTTTGAATATCAAAAAGCTACAGCACACCCTGAACAACGGATTGGGGAAAATAGCCTCCCCTGTAGCTTTAGACGACGTACAGACTCCATGGTCTGGGTGCAAGAGAAGAGTTTGAAGAGAAGAAAATCAGATGGGGGTGAGCATCACCTGGAGAGAAGACCACTGTGGACAGATCTCCCTTAGCCCTTCAGCGCTTGTTTGTGAGATCAACAACAGAGGTCTAACCTAGGAGAAAATGCTCAGGGTTCTCAACCTCAGCGCTATTAACATTTTGGCCAGATAATTCTTTACTGTGGGAAGCTTCACTGTGCACTGAAGGGTGTTTAGCAGTATCCCTGGTCTCTTCCCACTAGATACCAGTAGCAAACATTCGCTGGGGGTGCGGGTGGGGGCTCAAAATTAGCCCCAGTTGGGAATCAATGAGACAAGGATATATATTATACACACATACATGTATATCTTTCTAATAAAAGAGTTATATGTGTTTTATACAGAAAACTTCAAAAATACAGAAAAGCACTCTCAAAATAAAAAGTCAATCATGCTTCATCCACTTAGAACTATTCATTAATATTTTATCTTTTCTAATTTTTCCTATATATTTTATTTCAACCAAACCAAAAGTTGAGGTTATATAATAAAATATTTTTTGTAGTCTGTAATTTTTTGCGTATTATTACATGTCGTGAAATTTCATATAGTTTTCCTTTCTATAGCCATAACATAATCTATTTTGACAATCTGTTATTGTTGGATATTTAGATTACTCCCAATACTTCACCATCATTGGTAATGCTTTAATGAATATCTTTATATATTCCTTTGATTGTTTTATTAGGAAAAATTTCTAAGGAATGTTAGAGAAAAACTAGCTGATATGTTGGGGTTTAGATCTGTAACATTTACTATCTCAGTAGTGTAAGTCATAGTTTTCTGACTTAACATATACAATTTTTTTTAATAGTGCTTTTAACTTTCCAGAGTACTTTCCACCTTGTCAAGGACATGCAGGGCAGCTACCAATTGTTTCCATTTTACTGATGAGAAAACTAATGTCATAGAAGTTAGACAACTTGCATATGGCGACATAATTATTTTACGACAATGCTAAAACCCATCTCACTTGAATCCTGGGCTTTTTGCTATTAGTGCTTACTTTGGCAGCATGTATACTGCCAAAATTGACATAATCCAGAGAAAGAAGATTGGAATGCCCCCTACTCCCAAATAACATGCAAACTGGTGAACAATATGGTGTTACGAAAATTTTAAATTACAAGTCCTATTTCTAATACAATTTTCTATAAATTTCAGAGGTCCCAAAATGTAATCAAAGCTATGGACCTCGGATGCATGAATCTACCAGTTCCCATGAAAAATTCCACAACCAATCTTGTCTCCAAATGCTGATTTGGATGGTTAATATCTAAAGTGCTAATTCTAACGTCTGCTTCTTTCTTATCCCTGAAACCAAATTAAGTTGGCACAGTCTGTTTTTACTTCCCTCTAATACAGATTTATTACCAATTAATTTCTTATCGAGGAAAAATAATCCCATCATAAGTATTTTAGATAATGACATCTAAGTATTTTATATTGCTTTAAGTCTGAACTATTAGAATAGAGAGTGCATCCAGTGTTCATTACCTTTAATGCTTGCATTCTTCTTTCATGTTTTCATTCATCAAAAAAAAAAAGAAAGAAAATGCTACCCACTGCTTTGACTCGTTTTTAGGTTTAATGAGATTAAATAAATTCTGGGGAGAGGGGAGAAAAGTACAGCTTACTAATGTTTTAAGTGGTTTATGGAAATATTCCTACCATGGGCACAATTTTAAACCAAAGCCAACTTCTGCAGTGCTATTGAAGGCTAATGAATGCCTTAATAACATGCAGAGGAAAATGTGATTAGTTGATTAGATACAGAAATATTCTAGACCTCTGAAATATAGTTAGAAAAACAATTCAATTGTACTTGGAGACAAAACTCATGACAAAGAATTATCTTAACTTCCCAGTGATCCATTTCACCACCCATTAATAATAAGTGATCTTCTTGGCAGTGTATGTTGAGATAATTGACACTGATTTGAGGTTTAGACTTTAAAGCTCCAGATAAACCTCGAACAAATTCCTCTCAGTTATAATAAAACTTGGAAAATTTAGAGTATCATATAACTTTATTTCCTAGAACCTAGTTGTTCCCAATCCTTCTTTCAGTTAATTAAAATTCTTTTGCAGGAATGTACTTTGTAAAAACAAAGTATTCAACAGATTCTTTTGGAAATTTTATTTGTCTTTTCACAGTTGCCTATGTAGTCTTTGGAATGGTTCTGTATGTATACTTTGTGTGTGTGTGTGTGTTTAAGACTGTTACCTTCAAATAGACTTGCTTTCTAATAGTTAGACATCCTTATGGAAGTGTATATTACACAAAGCTGAAATAAACAGAGTTTTTTAGAGTCTAGCAAATTCCAATAGGGTTGTTATTTGATCCTTGGAGTCCTGAGCAATGGGATACAGGAGATGTCACACTGCTTGGAAAAAGAAGACAAATATCAGATAACAGAGGCCATCTAAACACAAAGGCAGTTAGAGAGCTCTGAAAGAATATGAAGGACAAGTAGACAGGAAGAAACATGCAGAGCAACAGTAAAAAAAATCATTAAAAAAAAAAAAACTGATACATGGGCCGGCAGTGGCAGCTCACGCCTGTAATCCCCGCACTTTGGGAGGCTGTCGTGGGGAGGTAACTTGAGGTCAGGGGTTCTAGGCTACACTGGCCAACAGGGTGAAACCCCATCTCTACTAAAAAAAAAGAAAAGAAAAAATACAAAAAATTAGCTGGACGTGGTGGCGTGTGTCTGTAGTCCCAGCTACTCAGAAGGCTGAGACAGGAGAATCGCTTGAACCACAGAGACGGAGGCTGCAATGAGCCAAAACTGCGCCACTGCACTCCAGCCTGGATGAAAGAGTGAGACTCCATCTCAAAAAAAAAAAAAAAATACATTCTCCAACATAGATGAATCTTGAAAACATTTTGCTCAATGAAATAAGCCAATTACAAAAGACTACACATCATGTGATTTCATTTCTATGAAATGTCCGGAATAAGCAAATCTGTAAAGAGAGCAAAGATATTAGTAGCCAGGGGTTGGAGAAAGCAAAAATGGAGAGTTACTGCTTATTAAGGTTTCTTAGTATAGACAGGGTTTCTTTTTGGGATGAAGACAATTTTCCAAAATTAAGTAGTGGTGATGGCTGTGCAACTCTACCAATATATTGAAACCACTGAACTGTACACTTTAAAGGGGGTGAATTTTATGGTATGTAAATTATATCTCAATAAAGCAGTTTTTTTGTTTGTGTTTTTAAAAAAAAGGCAGAGACAGAATTAAAGAGTCAGAATAAAAGAACCAAGAGCTTGAGATGGACAGAGGATTCCATCATGAGAAGAAGCTTTTTTCCTCACTGGTTTAAGTTGGCTAATGAGGTTGCCAGACAACTTTGATGTGACTAATTGGGAATTTTTTAAAAAGCAAGATAAAATCAACATTGGGCTCGTGCCAGCCAGATCCAGCAAACGTTGCCTAGGCACCTACTATGCACTAGTCATCTAAAATACAAAGAGATTGTGGCCCTTTTGGAGTGACAAGCTTTTAACTAAAAAGTAAAATATTTTCAGCTGGGCACAGTGGTTCATCCCTGTAATTCCAGCACTTTGGGAGGCCATGGTGGGAGGATCAGTTCAGCCCAGTAGTTCGAGACCAGCGTGGGCAACATAATGAGACCCTATCTCTAGAAAAAAATTAAAAATTATGCATAGTGGGAGGATCACTCGAGTCCAGGAGGTCAAGGTTACAGTGAGCTATGATTCTGCCAGTGAGCTCCAGCCTGTACAACTGAGTGAGAGTCTGCCTCAGAAAAAAAAAAAAAAACCTAAATTTTTTTTGAAAGGAAGTACACATACTAAGAATTAGTTTTGTTTTTTTTTTATACACAACAATTTATTTGTTGAGAGCCTCCTCTCCCTGCGTTTGCAGTCTCTAGACCCACTTTTTCCACTTACAGATTTTGTACCCAACCCTCAGAAAGATAGCCTGGGACGGGGCACTACATACTGTTCAATGAGACCCATAATGTGGCTGTTTAACTGTCTTCCGCATGCTGCAAGAACACAGCCGGCAGATCCAGCTCCTCATATAATACCTTCACCAGGGCCACCTTCTCGGCCTCCTTCTGCCCATAATTTTCCTTCAGGATCTGTATGGTTCCGGAGTGGCCCGTTGCAGACACTGAACTACCAGCCATCTGCATGTGTCGTCCTGGATGTCAGTGCCAACTTTGCTGGTCACACTGGGGTCCCCAAAGAGGTCAAGGTAATCATCCTGAATCTGAAAGAACTCTCTCATTTCCAGCAGGATCTTCTTGGCATTGGCATGTTCCTTCTTGCCATCAATTCCTGCCATGTACATGGCTGCAGCTACAGGAAGGTAGAAGGAGTAGAAAGCTGTCTTGTCCTTGACAATAGATTTGTACCTCTTTTCAGTGAATCTGCCAAGATCCACATTGCCCTGGGGGGCTGTGATGAGGTCCAGGGTCTGCCAAATCTCAGTCTGATAGGAACTCTGCAGGAAGAGCTCGATCAGGTTCAGGTAATAGGGTGCTCCCAGCAGTAGAGCTTCAGCAGGGGGTAGATACATGCTTCTAGAAGGATAGCATCATTGATGGCATCCAAACTTACACCTGGCTTCTGATACCAGCACATCTGTCCCTGGCAGGTAAGAGATGAATCCATGATGTCATCTGTCACCAGGAAGAAAGCTTACAGCAGTTCCACACACCAGCCCACAGTTAGGGCCGCTGGAGACTATCAGCATCCTGTTTCCTTGGCTCCGCCAGCTCCCAGAACGCCACTAGCACTGCCAAACCCCAGTGATACTTGCCTGCAATAGCATTGTACTCCAGAACCTCCTTGAGCCAGGCAATAGCATCTCCTATCTCTGGGTGCCCCATCTCATCCTCAGTCAGCATCCTAACTATCTGGAAGAACCGCTGAATGAAATCCTGCTTTTCTTGGGCATAAACATCTCATTTCTGGTCTCCATTCATTCTGAGGGAGGAGCAAAGAGTGTGGGTTCCTACTCCAAGAATGAGTTTTTTAATGTAATGAAATTATGAGTATTTTCTTTTTCCCAGTAGTCTAGAATGTAATGACTTTTGTATTATAAAGAAGGGGAAATACATTTTTACAAGAAACAGTTTTACAGTGTGATAAAATACATGCTCTATGAAAGCACACAGGAAGGAAAAAGAAGTTGGGCCTGAGGAAGGAAGGTCAGAGAAAGCTTGACAGGCAATTGTTTGATATTAACCCCAAGAGATGGGAATCATGGGCTTGAAAAGGACTGAGGATGTTCTTCCATCCTTCAAGCCCCCACTCTGACACCAGCCCCTCTCCAGAGAACTGAGAGGCTGCATGCTCAGGTCCAGGGAAATGTCATCTAACCTATCTCCTTTCTCTGTAGCCTCCACCCATGATTAGGGCCCCCCTTTTGTTTCAGTAAGGGCAGGAAGACTGTTAACAAATAAAAGTCATTAGGAAAGAATTGCTTCTGGGTTTGGGCCAGTGGGTACCACTTTAGACTGCACATAATATGGCAAGACAATTACTCCATCACTGCAGAAGTTAGCATCGGGGGCTTCACCATTACCACACAGCATGTGATCAACAGGTAGAGAAAAGCCTCTATCAGTTCAGTTACTCTGAAGGAGAGAGGGTCACTTTTCCAAAGCTGATGCAGAGTTCATTTTTCACTGTGAGCTGTGTTCATCACAGCAATTCTGATCCCACCCTCCTTTGCAGTTCCTGTAGTTACCTCTTCTCTGATGGAACGAAAGAAAATGATAAAAACTACACTGGCAAACCTGTGGGCCATCCCCTCATACATTCTGAGTATGTCACAGAGAAATTATACTATGACAAAATAGCACAGGTTTTGGAGTTAGGCATAGGGATTGGAATCCCGGCTCAATTGACTCAGCAGCTAATAGGCTTTGGGAAAGTTATTCCAGCTTTCAGGTGCTTCCTGTGTTCCTCTATAAAGTGGGAATAGTATTAAAACTTCCCTCATGGGGTGGTTGAAAAATATGCATACAATCACCTGGCGCCATAAGTATTGAACAAATTTGAAGTCACTTTTATTAGTTTTTCTAATGAGAGACTCCCTATACCAATGTCTACAAAAGTTTAACAACATTACTAGGCTGGGTGCAGTGGCTCACACTGGTTATCTCAGCACTTTGGGAGGCCAAGCCAGGAGAATTGCTTGAACCCAGGAGGCAGAGGTTGTAGTGAGCCAAGATGGTGCCACTGAACCCCAGGCTGGGCAACAGAGCAAGATTCCATGTCCAAAAAAAAAAGAGAAAAAGGCAAGTTTAACAACATTACCTATGAATTTGAGCCAGTGTAGCTTTTATCATCATCTTTCATTCCATCTGAAAAGCCTGGGACAACTACAAGAACTGCAAAGAAGGATGGGATCAGAACTGCTGTGATGAACACAACTCACAGGGAAAATATATATATATGTATTAGTCCATTCTCAGATTGCTATAATGAACTACCTGAGACTGGGTAATTCATAAAGAAAAGAGGTTTAATTAACTCACAGTTCTGCAAGCTGTACAGTAAGCATGGCTGGACGGCCTCAGGAAACTTAAAATCATAGTGGAAGATGAAGGGGAAGTAAGCATCTCTTACCATGGCAGAGGAGGAGAGAGAGAGTGTGCGAAGGTGCTACACACTTTTAAACAACCAGATCTAGTGAGAACTCATTCACTATCACGAGAACAGCAAGTGGGAAATCCGCCTCCATGATTTAGTCACCTCTCATCACGTCCCTCCCCCAACACTGGGAATTACAAGGGGACAGCAGATTTGGGTGGGGACACAGAGTCAAACCACATCAATATACATGTCTATATCTGTTATCTCTTTTATTAGAACTGTCTTGGTTGCAAAAACAGAAATCCAATGTTACTGGCTTAGAGACTCTCCAAAAAATAAGGGAATATTTGTTGATTCACACATATGAAAAACCCAGGGCAGTTTAGTTTCAAGCACAGCTATATTCTGTTACCCAAATAATACCATCTCAATCTGCTCTCTCTTCAGGTTTTAATCTTTGTTTTTCTGTGTGGTTAAAATGAGTTAACATACATAATATGCTTAGAATGGTGCTTAGTTCATAATAAGAACTATATAAATATTTGCTACTATTATTTCATTTAATCCTCCCCACCATCCTAGGAAGCATGTACCATTATTATTCTTTCTTTTGCAGATACAGAAACTGAGGTCATACAGCTATTCAATAATGGAGCTGGGTCAGGCAGTGTGATTCAGAAGACTTTTCTTGACCAATTCTCCAACCTTCTCCTCATTGGACTAGAAAGGAAGGTTAGGAAACACAACTCCTACAGGACAGATTCTTTAAAAATAAAGCATTTGAGCAAGAAAGCTTGGGCTCTTTGTTCCCTGATGGGTACCATCCTCTTAAATCTGTTTTTTTTTTCTTTTTGAAAGTGAAAATAAGTTTCTACTTTTATAATTCATGCATGAATCCTATTAATCCTTCACAAAGGCAGTTTTACCCCCTCAAAAATTCCAGAGACAGAGCTGGGGCATGGTAGCTCATGCATGTAATCCTTTGGGAAGCCGAGGCAGGCAGATCACCTGAGGCCAAGAGTTCTGGACCAGCTTGGCCAACATGATGAAACCTTGTCTCTACTAAAAATATGAAAATGAGCTGGGCGTGGTGGCAGGTGCCTGTAATCCCAGCTACGTGGGAGGCTGAGGCAAGAGAATCACTTGAACCCCAGGTGATGGAGGTTGCAGTGAGCTGAGATTACGCCACTGTACTCCAGTCTGGGCAACAGAGCAAAAACTCCGTCCAAAAAAAAAAAGAAATTCCAGAGACAGGAAATACTTGGAATATGGGTCCTTGAATTGGTGACTCTTTGCTGACAGCTCCATCTCCCAACTCTAATCTATTTTATGCTCTTGCCTGTGCTTCTGCTTGGCTCTATGTCCTCCGGAGGTGATGGACTGAACCTCTAGATTCCCTCACTTCTAGTTTCTGATCGGGTTTGGCCAATGAGGTGCCTTCCTTTGTGGCTTCAGGCCCACAGGTGGTGACACCTTCCCACGATTTCTAACCCCTGAGGGCTTTGCCGCCCCCTCCTGGTTTTCTTCACTCAAGCCATATCTTTGCAAACAGCCCCCTTTGCATCACTCTCTTCCATTAAAATCTTGGAGTTTGCCGTCAGTTTCCAGGCCTACATCATGGCTGTTGCGGGCCCTTGGCACTCCTACCTACATGACCTCCTGCCTCTATCAAAAAGCTATTGAAAATTAAAAATTAAAAAAACAACTTTTTAAAGCTATTGAAAATTATATTTTATGATTGTGTTGATATAAAGACGTGTCATCCAGACTGGATTATAATCATTTTTTTTCCAATTTCAAAAGAAATTAAAATATTCCATGGGCCCTCGGCCCTGTGCCTACTGCGCCTAATGGAGAAGTTGGTCCCAGTTTTTTCTACAGGAGGCCACTCTAACAGATGTATTCTCTTAATGACAGGCCTAACTGACAGAAAATGAACAGGAGCGCCCCGGAAGGTGGGCTACTATCAAGTTAAAATCATAATCCTTGGATCAGATTTCCCAAACAGCCTGTTTCCATTACAGTGAGCCCAGCATTCTTGTCCCTAAGCAGATCCTATTTCCAAGTCACAGCTATGATGACAAGATAACAGAAAAAAAAAAAAGAGTGTATCTACTGCTGAATTAATGCCTAATTCATTTACTACTCACCACATTCCAGTGATGGGAGGCAGAACAATCACATAGTTCATTAATAATTCTCTATTTCCTCTGTGTTAATATATCACTCTATACCAGAGAAAGAGAGAACATTTTCCATATGTTCTCTGCTCAAAAATATCCTTTTTCTCTTTTCAAGAAAGATCACATTTTTGTTCTCAGTTGGAATTTGTTTTGCTTTTAAATGAGATCTGAGAAGTTTTTGAATGATGCATACTGCCTTTAATTGGCAATTTGTTAAGTATCAATGATATTGAAGGTTATATTTAGGATTCTATTTGTTCACCCAGCTCTCAATCTGTGATGGTCTCACAGACCAGGCAGAAAGTAATGGAAAATGTGAAATGACATCAGGAAGAAGACAAAGCTAGACAGCAGAAGTACTTTTAAATCTAAAACCAGCAGTTATTGACTTTCTATTGGAGGTAAACACCTCATACTCTAACCAAATGTGGGACTGACGCTACTTCAGATTCTTTCTTTGCCTTTTTAAAAACTTCATTTCTAATTCCAAGTTAATGCCAAATTTAAATCCCTAAGCCCCTTTATTTTTCTGCACTTCTTCCCAGTTGGCTCTCTGATTGACTAGAGGAATGAGGAGGTTCTTCAAAGGACAAGGGAAGCTGAGAGTTTGCCCCTCAGCACCCTAAATATCAACCATAAAACTAATGAACTGTGGCAACTGAATTGTCTGAGTTCATTCCAAATTATGTCTTGGTAAAGTTCATCTTTGTTTTCAATTATCATCCTGGAATCATAAATGTCGAATCCAGGGTGCAGCTTCTCAGCTCTCTGAATCTTGTTTGCATTCTTCTTACTGTTAAGCCTTTGCAGTGGGTATGTGGTGGCCCGCTGCACTGGATACCAGGGACAACAGGTGCAAGTCCTCTCCTTAAAAATATCAATCTCTTTTTAAAGGAACAAATCTGAAAGCATCTCTGAAAAAAATTGCAGAGATCAGTGAATCTGCATTTTTGACATGCCGCTAAGGATCGTGTTTTTAACTATATCCTCTTTATTCATAACCCAGTTATAAATCTTATTTTAGGTCTTTTTTTTCTTCATTCTCTTATGACTATATAACATTTACCCTGACAAGTTTATAAAGAATTTTGAGGTTGATACTTGCTGGTCTTAGTAGAAATTAATCAAAATCCATCTGTTCCCTTCTCAGCCTGGACATTTCATTACAACTAAACCAGGGATTATAGGATTCTTACATCTTCTTTTTTTCCCTACACAGTTCAGTTGATTTAGAAACAATGATTAAAGCTGCTTACTTTAAGGAAGATTGTTTCCAATCTTCCCTTCTTGCAAAGCAGAGAAAGATGAAAGCATCTTGATCCTGAAATATTTATATCTAAGACTGGAAATCTGTATCAGAGGCATGATGAATGATTGCAACCAAAGACTTTTTTATTTTAAAGTCATATTTCTCATCTTTACACTTTCACTTTCCTTACAAGTTTGAGGAAATAAAGGCCAAATTCATTCACTGCCCCCACCTCAAGTAGATAGATTTTCTACCTTTATTTAATTCTAAGTCCAGTGTGACATAATAAAGAGACAGGCAGAGAAAGATTACCTTTCTGACACTAACTATTTATAGGGATAAATATCAGTTATCCTTATGTGGCCTTAGAATGACTGTTTTCAAAGGAATGGAGAATACAAATTAGGGGGAATGAATGTAAGCCTCCCACAAGGGGATTCCTTGATCTGGGATTGAAGAAATCTAAAGAATTAGAAGTGATTACTAGAGAGTAATTCTAGGTGTACATAGCCTCAGACGGATGCTCTAATTAACTTTTTCTTCTTTTTTTTTTCCTCTCTGGTTTTCATGCCTTTTTTCCCTCTCATGCCCTTTTAATTGAGGTAAAATGCACAGATCTTAAGTATACAGTTGGATGAGCCTTGACAAATGCATACACCCATGCAATCCCCCCACCCCAATCAGGAGCTAGAACATTCCATTCTGTACTCGATTTTTGCGGAGCTGTTTTTAAAAATGAGTATTGTTACAGTCCTCTGCTACTAGGAACAAACTCCTCTCTAAATGCCAGAAAAAAAATAAAACCAAGGACTGTGAGTTGGTCCCCTATGGAGCCAAATGCTGTTTGAAACCAGTCCGTGTCGGGGGCCTTTTAACAACATAACAAAAAGAGGAACTGATCTTGACCGGAAGGCAGAGGGGTTGGCGTCATGGCCCAAACATCAGATTAGAAGCACAATGATTCCCCGGGACTGGACGCTAAATCCTGGCAGACAACGTAGTCTTTCATCTTCTAAAATGGATAAATTGAATGAAGCAAGGCCAATTCTGGGCCAAGCTGTTGGATGAATTTTTTTTTCTTTAAGTTCCTAACTGTTCTACATAGACATTAAAACGTCCATTACAGCAGACCTAGAAATTGTCCTTCTGTCCTTGACATTTCCTCCTTCCTCACTAGTTCCTTTGTAACAGGAAGCCAGCTATCTGCCTTAGCTCCCAGCCCTCTGTTCACTGCACCTCAGGGGTGCTTCCTTTTACGGCAGGATCCCCCTAGATAAAAGGAAAATTATAAACACTCATCCTTAGAAATTTTGAAGGGAATATATACACAGCCTAAGGAGTGCAAAAGGCTCTGCACTTCATTCAGCTATCACTGCTCAGGGACTCTTAAGTACGAAAATAAAGATGAACTGGCTGTGAAGTGTAATAAAGGGAGCTGAATTACAGGGAGTTGTTTTTGTTTTTTAGCAAGAGTTCTGTACTGGCAAGTTTTATTGTCACCATATTGTGATATCACAATGGACTGAAGAATCTCTGAAGCCTGGCTATTTGGGTTCAAGTCCTGACCCTGCCACACATCTGATACATGACTTGGAACAAACTATTTTTCTGTGCTTTTATTTTCATTTCTGTGAAATGTGGACAGTGATAGTCCCTAGCTCAGGAGTCAGTGAACTTTTTCTGCAAAAGGCCAGACAGAAAATACCTTAGGCTTTGCAGGCCATGGGCTCAGCTGCAGCTCCTCAGCTCCATCTTGCAGCATGAAGCACCCACAGACAATATGTAAACCAATGGGTGTGGACATGTCCCAGTCAAACCTGCTGAATGGACTCTGACATTTGAATCTCATATCATATTCACTTGTCAAGAAATATCCTTCTTTTGATCTTTTTTCAACTCCTTGAAAACATAAACAATATTCTTAGCTCACAGGCTGTACAAAAACAAGTAGTAGACACATTTGACCATTGGGCCATATCAAGCTGGTCTACTCCTGACTTAGTTTGCAAGTTTGAGTATAACACAAGTAAAGCTCTTAGATAAGTGCCTGACACATCACAACGACTACTTCCATATTGTTATTTATTATTATTATCTAGAAGACCATGATGAATGCTATTCTCTCCAGATATCTGGTACCAGTATTATTTCCCAGAAAGTCAAACTTATGGGCTTCTAGTTTTGAGAAAAAGAGATGGAGGTCCTAAGAGAGAAAATGATGTTAGTGTCTTCCTCCAATATCTAAGAAAGATATAGTGAACAGTCTCCCCAGATATGGATCCAACATACAGAGTGTGCCATTGTATAGATCTCATCATTTGGGGAATGATTTTTTAAAGCCATTGCTATCCATTTTTGCACATTAAATCCCACAAAGAGATTTATTTACAACATTAAATCATTTCTTTGTGCTGCCTGGCTACATTTTTAACTATTAAAATATTCATCACACACTGTAAGAACCTAATGCCAAGTGTTTTATGACCTTTTAAAGGATGGCTTCTTTAAAAAAAAAAAAAATCACCTTCAAATGTGGATGTCAGTTTCCAAGTGGGGCTAAGGAAGAGAAATCTATTGTCAAATATCAAGAGGATAAACAAGAGATCATTGCCCATAAAAATATCACCAGAGATGGGCTGATCAAACAGAAATGTACGTAATGTGTAAAGCTGTGGATTAGGGAGGTAGGGATGGGAAGTGAGGAGCAGTTTGGGGCAAAATTTGTTTGCTCCTTAGTATAAGAAACACACTAGACTGTCCACAGCAATGGTTCTCAATAGAGGGCAATTTGGGGCTCTAGGAGACATTTGGCAATGTCTGTAGACATTTTTGATTGTCAGGGATTACTGCTGGCATCTAATGGGTATAAGTCATAGGTGCTGATCAACATCTTGTAACGCACAGCACAGCCTCCACAAAAGGGAATTATCTGACCCAAAACGGTCAATAGTGCCAAAGTAGAAAAATCCTATAGACCCAGGAACTACTGAGGCCGATCCCCACCTCACACCTGACTTTATTTTGCTGTTACTTCGAATTGGCTATTACAGTCATGTGTCAAACAACTAAAGATAAACACTAGAAAGCATCCCTTGCTATGTTCCTGTGAAGGATCACAATTCAGTTTGAACTCTCCATCCACCCACTTTTTCAAAGGCATCATGATGGAAAAATTGCAAGATTGGTGTTCATTTAAATTACACAAATTAATTCAATTACCCTGAAGAAAACTGGTACCAGATCACCAGATTGCTGAGCAACTGATGCTAATTTTGTAATTTAATTTACTAATGAGGTAATGTGACAAATGTTTAAAAGCTACTCAGCTGTAGCTAGAACCAAGCCATCCAAGGAATTTTGTACCTGCTGTGTATTTGGATACAAATCTACTCCTTGTTCTTGACCAAAATGAATCTGTTCAATTTCCTTAAGTAAATAAAGCTCTTTAGACCAACACAAGGTGAATGAAGAGGTGAAAATGAACTTCCATCCTTTTGCAAAGAATCAAAATACTAAATAAGCAAAAAAAAAAAAAAAAAAAAAAAAAAAACTAATGAAAAGCTTCTGAGTCAACTTATGGAAAGTTAAAATAATTCTGATTAACCTTAATGTAACTTAAAATTGTAAGTACTCTAATTAACGTTGTACATTTATCAGTTTTAAAACTTCGTCAGTTCGAAACTTTCGTTTTACAATGAAATTCTATTTATTCTATTTAAATTAAACTTAAATATTTAAATTAAACTTAAAGAATGTAGAGTGCTTTCAATTCTATTTAAATTCATCTATATTTGTAGACTGCTTATAATTTATGAAGTGCATTCACATATATTATCTCACTTGAGCCCTAAAATAATTCTGAGAAGCAGGGATGACAGGTATTATTATCCTTGATTTACAGATGGAAACATGGGTTTGAATACATCATATAGGTCCTTTTGGCTTAACAGAGGACTCAGCTAATACTATAATGTTTGACAAAATTGGATTACAAGGGAATATGGTACAAACAACTGTTTCTCTTCTCTATTGCTGAGTAAACAACCCAACACTCACTGACTTAAAACAACAAACATTTTGTTGTATTTCACAACTTAGTGGGGCATGAATTCAGGCAGAGCTCAGATCCTTCTGCTCCATATGGCGACTATTGACTGGGACCACAGGAACTGCTCTGTGGTGCTCAGCTGGTAGCTGGTTTGGAGGCTCAAGAGAGCTTCACGAACACATCTGGTGCCCTGGTGAGACAGCTGGAAGGCCAGGCTCAGCTGGGTCCCTCTCTCTACATAAGTCTGAGGGCCACATAGTCTCTCCAGCAGGGTAGTCAGATTTCTCAATGGCGGCTTGGGCACCAACAGCAATACTCCAAACAACAGGAATGGGAGGCTGCCAGTCTTTTGATGCCTGAGCCTGGGTACTGGCTCAGGGTCACTTCTGCCATACTGGATTGGTGAAAGCATCCTCGGAGCCCGCCCAGAATTAGGAGGTGGGAGGGCAAGAAATACACACCACTTAGAGATGGAAAGAATGTCAAGACATTTATGGCTATCTTTAATCAGCCACTTGACCTTAAGAATCTCTTCAAACTCAAATATCAAATGATAGCCCAATGACGCTGATTTCTTCCCTGACCTTGGGAGTGATTCTTCCCAAAAAAACACTTATGCCAGGCGAAACTCCAAACCAGAGAGGGCTGATGAAAGCAGTGCCCAGCACCTGTGTGTTCACCTGTATTCTTTGTTGATTTACTGCTGTCTTTGATCCTATCCATTCCTTTGGCTTCAGCTACCAAATCTATGCCCATGACATCTATTCTCCCGAGCTCCAGGACTGAGTTCACCAGAAATCTCCATTTGGATACAAATTCAGCACATCACAAATGGAACTTGCCATCTTTCTTTCCAAACCTGCCTCTCTTTTGCCTTTGCTGTCTCAGCAAGCTATGCAACCATCCACCATGTTTTCCAAATCTGTACCCTGAGTAGCATCCTTCACTTCTCCTTCTTCCTCACCCTCTGCAGCCAATTGATAACCAAGGCCTATCAATTCTAACTGCTAATATCTACCACATTATTTCGTCCTCGCTGCCACTCTTCTGCTTCTGGACTTCTACTCTCTTCTCCTTACTATTTCCCCTACAGTCCAGAGTGACCTTTCTAAAATCTAAATATGATTATGTTGCTTCCCATTTTAGTTGGGAGGCGTACTGTTGAGGATAAAAATCTAAATTCCTTAATGTGATTTATAAATGTTGTTCTTGTGTGATTTAATTTAAAGACACCATATGCCCTCCTGCCCCACACATTTCTCTCACTAGCATTGCCAATAAAACATCCATATTATCCATTCCTTCTAGTTAAGGCACCTGAAGTCTTTATCAATTGCAAGTAGTATCTAAGAGGCGTGGCCCCAGTTAACCCTTTAGTAGCCACTAACTTCTTTAAGTCACTCCTGAAAGTATCTCTGTGGCTATTTGGTTCTTTTGAGACTGGTCATAGGATAGATAAGCTTTGAAAAAAGGCAAGGGTTGTCTAAGTTAGTGTCTGGAGCCCTTTCTGATGTATTCAAATCAAAATAATTTGCTGGTGAACATAAAATATAAAAGCATCTGGAGAGATTCTGAGTTGTGAAATTATTCTGTATGCCTTTTTTTTGAAGAAGAATTTAAAAGTTGCTATTATCAGTACAGAATAAAAGAAGGAGGTGGCCAGTGTAAATAGCCACTTAGGATCCAAAATTTCAAAATAATCTAACCAGTTTCATTTGATAAGATTAGCAGAATAGAGAACCAATTAAATTCCCCCAAAAATAAATTCCAAGGGATGACTTAAATATATTGGTCACATATAAATTTGCAATATCAATCATTTCTGGAAAGGAGGCACACATCAGGCAAGACTTAAAAATTGTTTCCATATATAGCTCAACTTCTCCATTATAACAGTGTTTATTACTATGATAGAATTTGACCTTTAATAGAATTTAACATTTGTGAAACTCAAGTTCTATCTCCTCCTCATTAATCTTCCACTGATGCTTCTCTTCCCCAAGTTCTTATCCTGTTGCCTGTAAGTAGAACACTGGCAAGTGACCACCACCATCAGACACTCAACGTCCTTACTCTCCCTTGTACCTGAAATGTTAACTATTTGTGCTGATGCTCCTTCATCATGTGTATCTTACTTCACCCGTGTTTTTCTAATACATCTGCCACATTTTCCATCTTCGTCTTTCCCAGCAGCTTCTTAAGCCCCCATATCTTTTTTTCAGGCTTGAAATTTTTTCAGGTTTGATTTCAGGCTTGAAATCAAACACAGATTGATTCCAAAATTGATATTTTGCATTTTTTAATTTCAATAGTTTTTGAAGAACACATGATGGTCAGTTGCATGGAAAAGTTCCTTAGTGGTGATTTCTGAGATTGTGGTGCATCCATCACCCAAGCAGTGTACACTGTACCTAATGTGTAGTCTTTTATCCCTCACCCACCTCCTGCCATTCTCCCTGAGTCCCCAAAGTCCACTGTTTCATTCTCATCCCTTTGCATCCTCATAGCCTAGCTCCTACTTATAAGCAAGAATATACAATGTTTGGTTTTCCATTACTGAGTTACTTCACTTAGAATAATGGTCTCCAACTCCAACCAGGCTGCTGTGAATGCCATTATATTGTTCATTTCTATGGTTAAGCCCCTACATCTTATTATTCTACTTTTCAATGCTTCTGTGTCATTCACCTATAAAATCTGGATTCCAATGATAATGGCAATGATGATTGTTTAGATTATTTAAATTTTTTCATCTTCGATGTTATGTTATCTTGAACCATCTCCTATAATCCTTGTATCACCACTATGATGCCTAAGTATCTCATTTACAAAACAGGAAATTGAGACTTGGAAAAGCCAAACGATTTTGCTGAGGTCCTATAATTAATCATGTTTTACAAAGATATTCTGAATAAGGTTGGATCAGAAAACTAAACTGGAATCAATCTGTCAAAATCACCTTTTTATACACTAAAATATTTATGAATCAAATGATATGTTGAGAATTTGCTTCAAAATAATCCAGTGCAGGAGAGAGTGGAGTATAGATAAAATAAGAGTGACCATATATTGATGACTTGTGAGTGAGTGATGGGTATGTGCGCATCCATTATACTACTCACTCTACTTTTGTATTTCTTGGAAGCTAACCATATGAAAAGGTTTTGGGATTGTTTTGTTTTGTTTTGTTTTGAGACAGGGTCTCATTCTGTCACCCAGCCTGGCATACAGTGGTGCAATCATGGCTCACTGCAGCCTTGACTTCCTGGGCCTATGGATCCTCCCTGCTCAGCCTCCTGAGTAGCTGTGACTATAGGCGTGCAGCCATGCCCAGCTAACTTTTTTGTATTTTTTGTAGACACAGGGTTTTGCCATGTTTCCCAGGCTGGTTTTAAGCTCCTGGACTCAAGAAATCTGCCCACTTTGGCCTCCCAGAGTGTTGGGATTACAAGTGCAAGCCACTGTGCCTGGCCCCTAAAAAGGTTTTTTAATGTCATCCTTTTTATTCAATTACAAGCAATCCAAGTACACTGATCAGTATTGCTATTCAATGTTTGTAGATAATTTTGAAAATGTTTCATTAGGTATCCAGGTTATAAATATCTAATCTAAGAAGAACACTCTAACTTTAAATACAAAGGTCTCATTTTTGTCACACAAGTTTATTTTTTCTAAACCTCCATAATATGTATTGCATACTTATCTTAGTGGAAGAAACAATTACCCAAGCACTGTGTCCAACTGCATGGTGTTATCTTTTAATTAACCTGTGTAGCCTTTTTTACTTAACCCAGTTTGAGAAGTGACAGCCACTGAGCTGTCTAAATAATGTACGCCACTGCTCTTTTATGGGATCTATTCAATCAAAAACAATAGTTCCCGGTGTGTGGCCCAGCCCTCTAGAGCTAGATATACTTTCTATTCAGTCATGATCCTTGTCTTGAGCATCAGTGTTGCAACTTGCCTTGTTAACCAGAGTACTTAGAATTGTTTCAATATAGGAAACACAGATTGATTCCATAGGTGTAATCTTTTCCATATTTTGCACATTTTGTGTAAAAGCAATTCTGCTACTCTATTTCCATCAACTTCTTAGACTATCCAGTATTGTAAATAAGGTGGGTAATTAGATGCTCACATATCTGCTGAAGGGTTAAATTAAAAGTGCCACATTGGCCAGGCGTAGTGGCTCATGCCTGTAATCCCAACACTTTGAGAGGCCGAGGGGGACGGATCACCTGAGGTCAGGAGTTCGAGACCAGCCTGGCCAACATGGTGAAACCTTGTCTCTAGTAAAAATACAAAAATTAGCCGGGCATGGTGGTACATGCCTGTAGTCCCAGCTACTTGGGAGGCTGAGGCAAGAGAATCTCTTGAACCCAGGAGACAGAGGTTGCAGTAAGCTGAGATCGCGTCACTACACTTCAGCCTGGGTGACAGAGTGAGACTTCATCTCTCAAATAAAAAAAAAAAGTGCCATATTTCTGGTTAGAAATTTAAATTTATCAATATGTAATCAAATCTCTAAGAGTATACATGCCCTGGAACCAAGTAGTGCCGTATCTAGGAATTTATCCTAAGGAAGTAATTGGACAGATGCACAAATGTTTATATGCAATGATATTGAAGGCAGATTTTTAAAAATAGTAAACAGAAAGAGTCTAACTGTCCAACAATATGGAATTGACTTAATGAAATTATCCACAGAAATTTAAAATATTGATATAAATAGTTGTATGGTAATGGAGAGATGTTCATTAAATTCTGTTAGTAAACAAGTTATCCAGAAACATGCATTTAATGAATACATATATTATATACATACACAAACACACACCCACACATATATAGCCTCACATGAAAAAAGTTATCTCTACATACAAGTATGTAAAATTTGTGTAAATGTATGTGTTTAAGGGAGTGTTGTGGAGAGGCGTGTGTGCACAGCTTAGATCTAGATAGAGAAATACAGTACCCTTTAAGTGACTGTTTTTCCAGCAGTATTTTTATATATTTCTATAATAGAACACTACTACATGTTGTAGCTACATAACAAATAAAAAGGAACAAAAATAACAGATAAAACCTATTCTGTCTAAATGTGTTTCAAGTGTTCAGATAAAAGGCAAGTGAAACAACCTAGAGAAGATGTAAAAAACCTTTGGGAGCATTGTTTCAATAAAGAAAAGCCTTTCTGTATTAATTATTGAGTAGAAATGATGGAAAAGGTAATGGGGAAAGAAGCAGAGAGGAGTGAAGAGTCACCCTGCAACTGGTGATAATTTCCCAAGTTAAGCCTGGGAATTATAAGTGAGACGTGGCCCCCCAAACCAGTGAAACATTATAGCACATTTTTCTCTCCCTTTTTTGGAGTGCCAGAGCTTTTTGAAGTTCCTGTAACAGGCTAGGTTTTATTTGCTGATCCTTACAGTAACTGTTTTAAGATAGGTCTTCCTAAACTATGGCCCAGAAAGTGGGGGGTTCAATGTCTTGCCCAAGGTCATACAGTAGACAGCCTGTGAGCTGAGATGCCCTTCACCAAGGGCATGCCCTGAGATGCCATTCGGTACTCTCTATTACAATGAAGGACCCAGGAAAGTGCAAAGAAAGGCATTGTCACTGTTACGGTGATGAAGACAACACCTTAGTAACATCTGGGTAGAATTTTCTGAAGAATGGGGACAAGCTGACTTGTACAGGCAGCAACTAAGAGGACATTTTTGGAACCAGAAGTAAGCATTTGTGATTGTAAATTATTCAGGCTAGATGTTTACAATGAGCAATTTAGCTTCAGGCCAATATTAACTTCCGTTCCTATTACTATCAGATTAATTGCATTTTGTTGCTTTTTCCAAATACACTTCAAATCAGGAAACCTATAATTCTGCAGTTAGTCATTAGAGTAGCAGTGGATCTGCAACTGTGTTATCTGAAGCCCATCTAAAAAATAAAATAAAAATCCAGGGCTTCTTTTTTTGGTCTAGTAAACAGAGCATTAATAATAAGCAACTAGGATATTCTCCTAGGAAAAAAGTGTCTAAATTGAATAAGTCTTCAGATAAAAGAAATCAAGACAAATAGACAAAAGATGATTGAAAGAAGTTGGGTAGATTTACATCTTAAGTAATGCACCTATAGAATCATAGAAAATATAGTTGCAAATTTTCATTTCAAGATTATACAAACCATTTTATACATTATATTTATAGTAGGTACAAAAACAAGTTGGACTTAAAGGGGAGTTAGTATTATCTGACAAATTTCAAATACTAAAGTACTAAAATATCACATTTCCTATGCACTACAGAAATTATATAAAAATGTGTATGTGTGTACGTGTGTCTGTTCTTCATTTTTCATTGTTCTTCACAATCTCATGCCTTTACATACAGCTAATATGAAGTGCAGTTTCACAGCAAATCAATGAAACACAGTTTACATCAAATGACCAGAGAGTTGTCAATTTTTAAAAATCCTAGTCTCTCTTGTGGATTGCTGACTTCAAAGACATGCATTAAGATTATTAAGCAAGTAATGATTGATTTATTACATAACATTAAGAAATGTTTTCTTTGAAGCACAAATTAAAAGGTCATGGATGCCCAGATTTTTCTTCAGGTTTGATAGTTAAAAATGCAGAATAGATAATATTGCTGGCTGTGAAGGACACATGAAGGGGATTTGAAGTAACTCTCCTTTCTGGGCAATATTTTAATGAAATGCTTAATATTCTGCAGTAGATTAATGAGGCAGTTCTCTATTTTCAAACAATGGGAGAACAATTAGGACCCAATCCTGAGAACAAATTGGTGTCGCTGTTATTTTGTGATGGTATTTAAAATGACCATTGCTGTAGCAACGAGGCATTATTTAACAGGAATGAAAATAACCATTTACATCAAGCATTTCAGTGGAGATATTCAGGAAAAAAAAAAATGTGGCAGCTGCTGTTCCTAGAAATAAAACTGACATTTTAGGATGAAAGCAACCAGCTGAAACCTAAACATGCTTTGTGCCTTGTTCAGAAGTCACCCAAAATGCATGCCAACTTGCTAAACAGTCCCCATAAAGCCAGCAGGCTGTGCAATTTCTCACCCTGATCTCAAAACACTCAGGAGAGAAGAGATGGGTGCAGATCTTTGAAGAGGTCAGATTTGAGAATGAACAGAATTAATTAGCCACATGAGAGTAAGAAAAACCATACATCAAGTGTGGGAAAAGTTATCTACATATGGAGATTAACTGGGAAAAATTCATCTTCCAATGAAACTCAAACTCCAATCCAAGACTACCCTAAACACCTGCATGTCCTAAATAATCAGGAACTGTATTGCTCAGCAAGCTTGCATAACAATGGAAACAGAATAATAAATTGTCTGATTTTTCCAGCGCATTGTTACAGAAAATGAGGATGAAAATTCTACAGGTGGTCAATGAGAATAAACTATTTTTTTATGCCCAAGAGTCAAATAATAATCAGGGAACTTTTCCCATACTTTTGCAAATTGAAATTATATATTTACCTCAGTGTCTTCCCTGAGGAGCTTTCTTTCTAATTCTACTTCTCACACCTCTAGTCTTTTCTCCCCAGGTTATAAAGTTATTTTGCTTGCTGGTTGAGATAAGTTATATAATTTAGTTCCCCCCGTCTCCCCCCCAAAAAGACTATAGGACCAAATTGATAGGATGAAATGATAGGTTTAAAGAATAATTCATTATAACATCAAGATCTTGGCATGCCAATTGCTGAAAAGACTCTTTTGAGCTGCCAGTTCTAAAGCACATATTTTTTCATTGACTGACATGCCAATTGCTTGATAGAATAATGAATTGTTCCCATTGACTTCATCACATGCAACCTTTGGGCTCCATGCAGCATTTTTCAGGGGTAATGAATAATGTCAATGTTCTTTCCATGGTGTGTAAAGCTAGGAGGATGAGGGCAGGCTCAGGCATTGCTGAAGAGGAGGATAGTGGTTTAGGGATGGAGGGAAGAATGGAGGGAAGGTCAGAGGTATGATTAAGGTCAGACGTGATTGCGGTGCATGTGATAACACCTCATAATTAAAAACATATGAATCCGGTTGGACGCTGGTGGCTCATGCCTGTCATCCCATCATTTTGGGAGGCCAAAGCAGGTGGATCACTTGAGCTCAGGAGTTCAAGACTGGCAGGGCTGTGGTGAAATCCTGTCTCTACCAAATATACAAAAATTAGCTGAGCGTGGTGGCATGTACCTGTTGTATTCCCAGCCACTAGGGAGGGTGAGGTGAGAGAATGGCTTCAGCCCAGGAGGCAGAGGCTGCAGTGAGCCAAGATTGGCCATTGCACTCCAGCCTGGGCAACAGAGACCCCATTTAAAAAAAAAAAACACACAATTCCACATTTTGACATAATTACAACAAAACACCATCCAAACACTCTGCCTTTTTGCTTTAGGCTTAAGCTTTGATTTTTTTCTATCTTGAAACCTATTTGCTGCTACTGCATTCAACTCAGAAGCCCAACTCCCCTGGCTCAGAGACAAGCAAGACAAAAAGAAGGTGCTCATGTCCAAGCCATGGGGCCATTTCCCTTAGAATGGGTCATATACACATACCCAAGTTATATTCTGCTCCTAAATCATCATCATCATCCATCTCTGTATCTCCAGGGTAGGCTAAATCTGAATCATTGTAGCCAAGAGAATGCCTCCTGGAGGCTGTAAGACCCACTGAGCAAACCTGTCAGGAGCCCCTAGTAACATTAAGAGCTGGATCTACAAAATGCTCAATACTGACAGAAATCACAATCCACAGAGCTAGGCATTAATGCATTAGGCACTTACCATTTGTGTAAAGAACGTTTTTTCTTGCATTTAAAAGGCAGTCTTGGACCTTCTTTAAGACTCCGGGGCCTTTTCTGGTTTCCAGGTAGGGGCCTTCTCTGGTTTCCAGGAAGGGGCGTTCTCTACCACAGGCACCTGAGAAGTGAGTATTATAGTAGTAACACCTGCTTCAGGAGTTCCCCTCCCCCTCCACCAAACTGCAATTAATTTTGTAATTTTGTTATTTTAAAAAAGGCAGCTTTGGTTTCCCCTCTCCTGGTAGTCATTTCCCTACTATAATTGAAAACACTGGATTATATGAGTATTTCTTTCTGTCTCAGCCCATCTCTAAATACAAGCAGATGAATAAACCCCCCACTAACATAAGATTAAAAACACACATATTTTGTATAAAAACTTTTGGATAAGGCCCAGAAGAACCATTTTTCCATCAGAGCCACCAAGTGGCTATTTTATATAACATGAGTTTACATGTGTGCATATATTTTATATATCCACATTTAATTTGTCATTTCATCAGAGACTTCATAAGCAGAAGTCTAGACTAGACAGCTATAGCTCAGATAACATGTCCAAATGCCTAACTCAAAAGCTGAGAATGGAATGCTGAGGCCAAGGGAGGAAGGATGGCAGATAGGGCCTTTTTAGTTAGTGAAGTTCTCAGATGATGTTGATAAAACTACTGCAAGGTAAAGTTCCAGTCCTGCAGCCCTGGAGCATCTGCCAGTTTTCCTAGGAGTGCATCATTTGCCATCTGGTCTTACCCTTCTCACTGAGTGTCTATGTCTATCTTTCAGACTGTCAACCCATCACCATATCAAGCATTCTGGGGTTGTAGACCTCAGTGGCCACTGGCATCATGACATCTCAGATTACAGTTTGGCACCTACCCAAAGGTTTCTTGGGGTACATGGGCACATGGCCTTGGCTTCCTATAGGTCTGCATCATCTTCCTCCTCTTCCTCATTCTCCTCTTCTCCCTGCCGCCTTGCTGTTTATTGAGGCCTTGCCAGGTGCCAGGCATTAAGTGTGTTTTCTTACATTTCCCTGGGAAGTAGCTCCCCCAACTGTTCTACCCCTCAATCTAAAGTGTTTCTCTTGGTCAGGAAGATTGTTGAGTTTAGCCTAGACTGGGCATGATGGCTCACACCTATAATCCCAGCACTTTGGGAAGCCAAGGCAGGAGGATGGCTTGAGTTCAGGTGTTCAAGACCAGACTGGGCAACATGGTGAAACCCCACCACTACTAAAAACAGAAAATAAATTAGCCAGGCATGTTGACACATGCCTGTAGTCCCAACTACTGGGGAGGCTGAGATGGGAGATCACTTGAGCCCAGGAGGTCGAGGCTTCAGTGAGTAGCGATCATGCCATTATACTCCCGCCTGGGTGACACAAGGAGACCCTGTCTCAAAAACAAAATTTAGCCTAAAGGCGTCTCCTCACATATTTTAAGTTCAGTCTAAAGGTTTCTATGTACATGGGAAACTATATCCTAGATGGAGTTGTAAACAGATTATAGCCTACTCTTGTGCCAATCACAGGGGCAATCAAAGGGGGCCAACTGTTTAAACCATGTTAAAACAAGGCAAACACCATGCTGTAACTAATCTAGCTGTTTTTTTATCTCACTTCAGCTTTCTGTCTATCACTTTCCTTTTTCTTTCTACAAATCTTCCACCACGTGGCTGCGCTGGAGTCTCTCTCAGCCTATGCTGGCTCCAGAGACTGCCTGATTCCCGTAAGTCCTTTGCTCAATTAAACTCTGTTAAATTTAATGTGGCTAAGGTTTTCCTTTTAGCAACATGTTCCTTCCCTTCATGGCACTTATCTCCCTTTATCCTTACATACCCTCACTTGTGTGATGATCTGACTAATATCAGTCTCCCCTGTTCCTCACCATTGTGTTCTCAGCAGAGTGCCTCCTACCCGGAATGACCACATAGCTGCTCACAACCACCTGATGAGGTTGGGTCCCTTAATAGCCTCCATTTACAGATGAGAAAACTGGAGATTAGTGAGCTTAAGTGGTTTCCCTTAGGTACACATGTAAAAAGTAGCACTGTGGGGCCTATTTGAGTCCAGAGCCTCTACTTTCACCCATCTCCCACACTGCTGCTCCTCATGACTCTGCAAAACTCCTCTAATTTCTGCCAAGATGTCATCTGCATGCATTTGCCAAACATCACTACCTTACCGAAGACTCTTGGTGGATGTCGAGAGGGCTCAATGGGTGAAACAGGTGTTATCTTCAGGCTAATTTGGGTTCTCTTCCAAGGATCAGGCACAGATCCCAACAGAATAACTCCAAAATCTGCTACGATGTCTTATCGCGTGGGTCTCCACTTGGACAAGATGCTGTTACCTAAGAAGCAAGTAGTCAAGACATTTCTGCAGGATTCCTTGCTGAGAGGTGCTATGAAGTTCCAACAAGAAAGCAGGCTTTTACACCACAGATTTTTAAATGCTATTAGAAATAAAAAGGAGGAGGAAGAGAGGAAGAAGAAGGAGAAGAAAGATAAAGAGAAGGAGAGCCTATTTCTCAGCTAGTGGTACTTTTCACAAGTTTAAAAGCAAAACCATCAAAGAATGGGCCCCTTTCTCTGGGTATGACTTCTATCCCCTTGTCCTCCAGATTTACTGCCTGCACCATGTAGCATCCACCATAAAACCCTTCTTTCCAATAGACTGCCATCTGAATTGCAAAAGCAAGACTCTCCAGGAACGCATAATCTAGTAAAAAGTAAATATGATAGAATAACAAAGTGATTTCTGAAGGCAATTTATTTGCATAGAGATAGATACCTGACAGGGCAAACCAAAATTCCATCTCAGAATCTGGTGATGATGTACTATGAGATGCTCCATCATCACATCTTACTTTTCATTTTACAGAAAAGCAGTTGTAGCAACTGGAGGAGGAAAACCTCTCAGTCTCATTTCTGCTGAGCCATAAACACTTCTAAAAGCTTCATGTGTAAATTCCCTCCCAGCACATGGCTGAATATCACTTGAATATTTGAAAAATGGTACGTAGACAAAGATACTTTTCTAGAGGATTTACATTTTTCTATCAATGTAGAATTGCTCTTGCTGGGAATAAGTACTTGCTTTCTTTTCTCCCCATTTTCCACCTGCCTTAAGGGTTTGAAGTGTTGCTGTGGACAATGTTTACTTGTTACCTTCGTTTTTTTTCCATTTTCTTCCACATCCTGCCTCCTTTTAGCTGGCTTTCAAATGTTAATCCTGGCCTTTCCCTACCTCGCATCAGGTCTGTTCAATGTGTCCCTAATACTCCTCTCATTTCACTCCTCACCTGCTTTATTTACATGTCTATACCACTTTAACTTCGGGTTTTCTTCTGGGACTTGCAACAGTCACCTTTAACTTCATCTCTTACCTGTTGATTCCTCATCCAATGGCCTTATATCAAACTGGCCTGCTTTTGCTGGCACCTTTACTTAACACTGCGTCCAACTTAGATTTCCACCCACGACAGGAGACACTTCTACTGAATTGTGCCCTTGCCATTTATTTTCCCGATTTCGCTGAAAACTACAATTACTTTTTACCTGCTCTTGTCCTGCTGATTGAATGACCTCAGCTTGAGAGGCAACAACACAGTAATGTAACTGGCTGGCATTCAACTTGGAGTAAGACAACAGAGGTCCAGGTCCCTCAACCTCAGTTTGCTTGCATCTCCATGGTGTATTATGGGAAGAATAATACCTGCAGTGTTGGCGTTGCTGTAGCAGTGAAGTTCTTCCAGATTGCAAAAATGAGCTAATCCAATCCATAACCTAAATGTACTGGTGGCTTCATGGATAACTGGAAAGTGGCTTGTAACTGTACCCTGTACAGGAGGAGCCCAGTAGCTCAGATCTGGTGTCTTTATCCCAGGAACTTTGGCAGTCTCTTTACATCTCACCTTCAAACGTTCCCAGCAGAATGGCTCTGGATGGGTCATTTATTTACCATTTATCTTGCAGTCTCTTGATTGGATAAACTTTGGCTCAGCTGTTGATTCCTGGTTCAATTAACAATGATTAGCTAGCACAGTTGATTTAACTCAACAAATAAGATGCAACTGACCTGAATAACTGCATGGTGAAGGAACTGCCTGGTCCCCTTTTCCCCAGAAGGGGGCTGTAGCCACCGCAAAAGCTTATAACAGCCTGCCTGGAGTGGGATTCTTGCAACACCAATCCTCATACCTGTTGAAGAAAACATTCCATGGTCAAATAAACTTGCATACGGTGCATATGACATCTTCCTGTTTAGAGATTCACAATGCACATACATCAAAGATGATGAGAAGTCCTGCAATAAACTCACTTTAAATTGACTTAAGGCAGTATTTCTCAAGTAACTCTTTTTTTTTTTTTTTTTTTTTTTTGAGATGGAGTCCCTCGCTCTGTCACCAGGCTGGAGTGCAGTGGTGCGATCTTGGCTCACTGCAATCTCTGCCTCCAGGTTCAAGCGATTCTCCTGCCTCAGCCTCCCAAGTGATTGGGACTATAGGTGCTTGCCACCACGCCCAGCTAATTTTTGTATCTTTCTTGTATCTTTTGTAGAGACGGGGTTTCACCATGTTGGTCAGGCTGGTCTCCATCTCCTGGTCTTGTGATCCGCCCACCTCGGTCTCCCAAAGTGCTGGGATTATAGGTGTGAGCCACCGCGCCCGGCCACAACCCATTTTTTATGGAACATCTTATGGACACTCAGTGGAAGATATTTTGGCAAATTCTGGCTTAGACCTCATGAACTGTCTACTGCCACCAGCTTTGTCAGTGTCTCCAGAACAGCAGTTCCCAACCCCTGTACATCAGAACCACCTGGGGACATTTAACAAAATATAGTCATCCAGACTGTGCCACTAAAGGTTCTGATTTACTCGGTCTGAGGAGAGGTCTGGAGATCAGAATTTAAATGCTCCCCAGGTATTAGACCTTTAAATAATAACTCTATATGTTATAATACAATAATAGCATTTACTGAACATGTTTTGTGCCGGGCACTAAATAAGTGTGACGTTATACTCTTATTTTATCCTTACATGAACCCTGCCTAATGTATATTACCACCAACGTACAAGTAAGAAAATATAATCTGGAAGACCAACATAAAGAAATTTGCTCTGAAGAAGAATTGAAGAGTTTATGTGTCAACTATAGATCCTAAATAGAGCTAAAGTCCTCATAAAATTCTCTACCAAGTCAATGAGAATGCATTCCCCTAAGCAGCTTCTGTCACTAGAAATCATCTTCCAGGGACCAAGTGCTCTTCCTGCAACATCAGGAGATATTATACAGGATTCAGCTATTGGCTGCAGCTAAGCCATTTCACACTTAAACCTGAAAACTGTCCATGATCATTTTCCCACATTCCCTCAAATCAGGAATAACAAAATCCATCACACTCACAAGCAAAGCCGTACTCCTAACACTCAGGTGCCTGGAATCTACAATGAGATTCAGATATCGGGCTTCAGACCACCCCAGAGGCCGTTTGGAAGGGCTTGACTGCCACCTTGTGGTCCCTTGTGCACTACCAGCCAAGGCGAGGGCCTGCGCGGCGAAAAACAAACCTTGAGCAAACTGCCCTAACCCACTTCTGTTTTGACGAGAATGGTTATAACATCTTTTGACATGCCCCAGTAAGCTGAAAGAGAACAAAGGTATTGAAGTATCCTGGCAACAGCCCTTGCTTGGGAGCAGGTTATTTTAAACAGTTGGCTTATCCAGGGCAATCATACCTGAGTTGATTTGTGTATATGCTCCTAGTTTAGAAAAAACAGGTATTTTCCATATTTTCTCTCTACTGACTAGGTTTCAAAAAAGAACTATTTTGGGCCAAGGGTGGTGGCTCACACCTGTAATCCAAGTATTTTGGGAGGCCAAGGCCAGAGGATCTCTTTAGCTGAGAATTTGAGACCAGCCTGGGCAACATAGTGAGACCCCATCTCAACCAAAAAGGAAAAATTATCCAGGCCTGGTGGTGCATGCCTGTATTCCCAGCTACTCAGGAAGCTGAGGCAGGAAGATCACTTGAGCACAAGAGTTTGAAGCTACAGTGACCTATGATGGCACTGCCACACTCCAGCCTGGGTAACAGAGGGAGACCTGTCTGAAAACAAACTAAAAAACAAAACAAAAAAATCATTTTGTAAGCAAGAAGAGTCCCAACTCTAGGACTGTTTTCTCCATGTTCTATACCCCCCAGCTAGTTCTTCCCCTCTCTTTCCCTTTCTTCTTCTCTCCCTCCCTTCCTTCCTCCCTCTCTTTTCCTCCCCAACTTCCTTCCTTCCTATCTGACATGTAATCATCGCTATCTAACTCAAAATTCCTTCACAAAGAAAGGCCTATATCCGATCCATCTGGTACTGGCTGTGTGACTTTGGGCAAGTTAAACATCCTAGCAGAATGATTTTTATGTTTTTAAGATTGCAGGAGAGGGTCAACAAATAATAATATGCAACAGAGACCGTATGTGGCTCACAAAGCCTAAAATATTCACTATCAGCCCTGTACAGTGTGCTGACCTGTCCCTTAGACTTCTACAATGTGAAGTACACGGTATCAACTATAAATATTCTTTAAAAATAGACATCAAATCTGCATCTTTTTTCTTTTTTTGAGATAGTTTCGTTCTTGTTGCCCAGGCTGGAGTACAATGGTGCAATCTTGGCTCACAGCAACCTCCGCCTCCCAGGTTCAAGCGATTCTCCTGCCTCAGCCTCCCGAGTAGCTGGGATTACAGGGGCACACCACCATGCCTGGCTAATTTCATATTTTTAGTAGAGATGGGGTTTCTCCATGTTGGTCAGGCTGGTCTCGAACTCCCAACCTTATGTGATCTGCCCACCTCATCCTCCCAAAGTGCTGGGATTACAGGCATGAGCCACCACTTCCTGCCTCAAATATGAATCTTAAGGAGACTTTAGATTTAACTTTCAGTTGACGGGAAGCAGGAAGGAGAGTAGGACAAGCTAAACGGCACTATCCTTACCTGCTGGTGAATGCGCTGCTGAACTCCCTTCAGACTGAAGCACTCAGTCCCCATATTGCTTAGAATTTGGCCGCTGATGGGTCACAGCTGAGCTCCTCACCAGGCCTTGCCCTCAGCTGAAGGGAGTGTCTTTGTTAAGGCCCCACGCCTCCCTGGGATGGCCCGTATTCCCTTGTTATGCCTCATTTGGGGACCTCACTGAAGGATCACTCCCACTTTACAGTGCCCCGCTGAGGCCTCACCTGGCATTGTCCCTCAATTTCTCCCTCTACCCAAGCCTGGACCCCTCACATCCTCATAAGGGTTGAACATGAGAACCTCCCCCGCAAAAAAACTATCTGCAGTCAAATCTTCGTCCCAGAGGCTGTTTTCCAGACAACATGACCTAACACATCCTATTCTCAGCATAACAGCTAGAGTTAGTATGTTAGAGGTAAGGCAGGTCTTTACTCCTTTACTCAGATCCCTTCAATGGCTTCCATCTCATCGGAACCTTGCTGTCTGCACTGCTGTTGCAATATCTCTTGACTTCGCCTCCTCCTCTGCCCCTTGATCACACCAACCACTGGCTTCCTTGGTTTTCCTCAAAAATACCAGGCATGCTGCTGCCTCAGGGCATTTGCACATGCTCTTCTAGCTTCCTAGAATGCTCCTTGCCCAGTTATCGTCTGCTTAACTCTATCCCTCACCTCCTTCTAGTCTTGAATCAATGAAGACTTCCCTGACCCCCTACTTAAGTGTGCAGGACTCCACCCCACCCAACTCCACATCCCTCTTTCTTTGGTTTTCTCCATGGCATGTATCAGGATTTGGCACACTGTACATCTTATTTATGTTGTTTAATGTCTGTCTCCACAGAATGTAAGCTTCATGAGGGCAACAGCTTTTATCTATTCTTTTCATTGCTATATTCCCAGAACTTAGAATAGTAACTGATACAAAGTTGCACCCCAATCAATATTTATTGAATAAGCAAGTAAATAAATGAACAGAAGTCTGTGAATGTGGAGTCAGAAGGCTTGTGATCTTCAGGGAAGTCCGATAACCTCCCTAAAGTGGAATGGAAGACTTCCCTAAATGAATGGAAGACTGTGAATGTGGAATCTGAAAGCTTAGGAACCATCATTCTTATGTCATTTTGGTAATGATTATACAATGTAACATTTATAGAAGCATCATATAATAAATTGCTAAATAAAAGATATAATTTTTGCTCAAACTGAATTCTTTATCAGAGATGTACTTAATTTTTATAACCTAAGAGCTACCAGATTGCCAAAAAAGCAAGCAAGAAACATTCAGACACAGAAAACCTTAAAAATGGTTCTGCTATTCAAAAAAAATATAAAACGATTTATTCCAAAGCCACACCCAAAACATACAATGAAATGCATCCCTTTTAAAGACATAATAAAAAGAGCAATCTTTATATGTTACAATTTGAAGACCTTTTGTTCCTACAAAAAGTCTCATAAAGTTAATTCCATAATTAAAGTGTCAAATGTACTTTTCTGTTTATATAAAATGTATTCTCTCTTTAAATGCAAAATATTCAAATATAGCAGTTTTATTATGAAATTGTTCTCAATTTCTGAAATTTTCACTAGTCTATAGCATCCCATTTCCACATGCTTCTTAAAAAGAGGTAAGAAGACCAATGTGAAACCTTTTTTTTCAGATCATTTTTTCAGACATCGATGCCTTGCTGACACAAAGTACAACATGCCTTTGTCATTCCTTTCATCTGAAATATTTTCCCAGCGGTTACTCAGTATTTTGCACAGTTGCAATATCTGTCATTTAAAAATTTATAACATGTTGTTTTTATATTCTTTTTATACGATTTTAAGATCTGAATAAAAGCTATTGCTACAGTGATTCACTATTTTCTTTACAGGTATTTTAATAAATAGTCCTCAATTCTAAAAGACTTTTCAAATCCTTTAAAGTGGGGGGTCAGCAAACATCTTCTCTAAAGGTCCAGATATTTTGTGTGTCATTTTTCTGATGCATTTTTTTCCAACTCTAAAATGTTTTTAAAAATTTAGCTATGCTGTAATTTTCTACCCCCCTACTTTAAAAAATAGAAGTAACTAGTCTCTAAATTGGACAGCTCAAGTGTCAATAAAATGTAAACTTCACATTGTGCAGCAAAAGAAATCCATGGTTTCTGACTACTAAATTGAAAGTTCATAATCAGTAAGAAATGAATCCCATTCAAGAGTGGGGCTACATATTCTTTTTAATCAATGACACTTTCTTATGGCTTCTTTTACGTTTTGATTGAATAAGCCACACATCTTTGTTTTTTCTTGGTCTTACTTTTTTATAGGGAAAAATTCTCTTCGTGAGGCTAACTTGAAGTTTTTGAAATCAAAGACTTGAATACTTTCACGCCGACAGAGGTAGATGCATACGCACTGGTATAGGCAATTACAAATACATAAAATGGAAAACATTTTCATATATAAATTAATCATTAAATGCTCTCCATGGCTAAGAAGGAATCAGTGGAAACCAGATAGAAGTTATGCAAAACAATCCTACAGAATGTTCTAATTTGCTTTTATCACATGTAGTTGCTACATTTTAGGAAAACATGATTCGAATATGAAACATGTAAATATAAATTAATACAGTGGCATGATTTATTCAGGTTCTTGATGCATACCACCTGGAGCTGACTAAACTCTGATCTATGTAACATGGTCCGATAGCTTGGTACTGAGAATCACAACTCTGTGTGTGTGTGTGTGTGTGTGTGTGTGTGTGTGTGTGTATGTGTGTGTTTTGCATGTTTTCCTTTCCTACCACAATCAGTGCTACAACCAGATTATGGAAAATAAAAGAGCAGCTGTAAATTTACCCAAATATATCATAAACAAGTTGGAATACTCTGGAATTACAATCATATAATAATCTACAAAAACATTTACAAATTCTAAAGCTGAAAAAGTTGAAAACTTTGGTATCCCTAAAAAGAGAAAGTTCAAGTCCATCCATGGTGGCTCACACCTGTAATTCCAGCACTTTGGGAGGCCAAGGTGAGAGGATCTCTTGAGCCCAGAGTTTGAGACCATCCTGGCCAACATGGCACAACACTGTCTCTACCAAAAATACAAAAATTAGCTGGGCTTGATGTTGCACGCCTGTAATCCCAGCTACTTGGGAGGCTGAGGCACAAGAACTTGAACCCAGGAGGTGGAGGTTGCAGTGAGCTGAGATCCTGCCACTGCACTCCAGCCTAGGTGACAGAGTGAGACTGTGTCAAAAAAAAAAAAAGAAAAGAAAAGAAAAGGAAAGAAAGAAAGTTCAATTATACCAGGGAATCTATGCCCAATTTCTGAACTATAAAAAGTTTTCAGTGCAAAAGTATTGCTACTGGTAAACAGCAATCACACAAAAACCACATGAAACACTTAGCGTCTATAAAACACATAACAATATCCTGAAGGTATGTTTTGGCATAGAAAAGGTAATTTGGGGATAGGGACTAACAGGTTGCCTTACTGATTTAATTCTAAGTCTGAGTGTTGAAGTGTTTAAACACTCTTTTTGCAAACAGACTCAACATATTTATAGCTCATCACGTTTCTTCTTAAACGGCCACTTTGGGTGTTGCAATACGTAGTCTGCAGCCTGAAGGACAAGATACATAAATTCTTCTACATCGAAAGAGTAGTTGGTGAACTT
This sequence comes from Cacajao melanocephalus, assembly GCA_963573385.1. NCBI lineage: Eukaryota > Metazoa > Chordata > Mammalia > Primates > Pitheciidae > Cacajao > Cacajao melanocephalus. The sequence continues at coordinate 89,031 of CAUYLG010012781.1, read as the reverse complement.
TGGGTGCTCCCCCAGGGTTGGATGGTGGCCCTGCGAAAACAAACCAAAACACGGATCCATAACTCACTGAGGGCATGGTTTTCTCTACAGCAAGAAAATTATGTTACTTTGGCTAAGGCAACTAATTTATACTCTACATCAGAGACCAGCAAACTTTTTCTGTTAAGGGCCAGATGATAAATATTTTCAGCTCTGCTGACTCTAAGATCGCAGTCACAGTTACTCAACTCTGTCACTGAAGTGCAAAAACAGCTAGGGACAATACATAAACAGACAGGCATGACTGTGCTTTCTTTACAAAAACATGTCATGGGCTGGATTTGCCCACAGGGCTGTAGCTTGTTGATCCCCTCTGTATATACTCTAATAGATCTTTCTAAGCTCAAATTCCATGAAGCTGCCTTTACAACATTAAAGATACAGGGTGTTTAATTCTCCTTTTTCTCCTACTTGCAAATATAAAATACAACAATTCACTATTCCAGAGAACAGTTTATCTTTGCAGCACTGACGTTCAATGACCATTTTTCATATCAATAATTGGATACTTCGAACCAATTAAAAATGAAGCAAGGTGAGTTTTGTGATTGAACTTTACCTTATCCTGAGGAAAGACTTTGTTCTGCCTTTGCCAAGTGATGTAGTGAACGCCTCTCAGCCTGGCCAAGTCTAAGTAACAGCGTTCATCTTCACAGTTGTACCTAAGGACACAAGGGTGTCACAACATGAGGCTTTTGTCCAAGGTTTTTGCCAAATCAACAACTCTCTGCGAACATAAAACGCACCTCCAAAATATGTCCTTGCAAAAGGTTGTAAACAAGACTGAGGAAGAGAATTTAAAAATACTCACTGAACTAACGAACTTAACTTTCAAAAAACAAAATAGGGTTACAGAATGGAGAAGACTGACCATATTGAATAGGATATGCTGCCTACGGACCTGATACCACCTTATAATACCTCTGTCTTTAAACGTATGAAAGCGACAAGGGGGGTAGGTAACACTTTCAAGGTCACATAACTAAACAGTGAAGGATGAAAAAGCTGAACCCAGGTCCAAAGACTCTAAGGCTTGAGTTTTCTAAGTTACATTTCTCTCCCTTCCTTTCTCCTTTCTTCTATCCTTCCTTCTCTCTCTATAGGAGAAATGATAGAGATAGAATGCATTATCTGGCTATTTCTCTACATATACCATATGTATTTTTGAAACAGTTTGCAGGGCATTGGAAGTTCATGACTTTTTTCCTAAATAGCCTCCTATTTAAATACAGAGTAAAATCGTTTTTAAAATGAAACCACAGAATCCAGATATTTAGACAGAATGGGGGGAAAGAGGTAACAGTAACTGCTATTAGTGTCTCAAGAACCAAAATGGAGCACAGTGTCAAGAGCAGAATTATTACGAGAGGGAAGGCCGTGTCTCCATAAACCAACCACTGAGTTAAAGATGTGGCCTGGGCAAATCATTTACACCCAAGGGCCTCAGTTTCCCTGTGCATGGGATCAGCAAGCACTAAGTGAAGTGGTTGGCTTGTGTTTTGGAGCTTTGTTGTACATGAGACATAAATGCTCTCTTTTAACACAATAACTACACTGTTTGCAAGAAGATACTCACAGTTTGGGAGGTATGCAGGAACAAACTCAGAATAAGGAAACCACAGATTCACATCTTCCCTATCATGCTGGGGATGGGAAGAAGGAGTAGTTTACTTACTAAGTGCAATGGCAGGCTGCAGACTTTATATTTTTAGCTTTAGGACTTTTTTCTTTCCAGATGTCTGTATGATGTGACTTCTCTTTTTGAAATGATTAAATATTAAGCATTTTGATGCTCAGAATGAAAGCGTTAGCATGCATAAAAAGCATTATCAGCTGCTTCAGTGTAAAACTGTCCCCAAACACTTACAGTTCAAATACAGCAGCCCAGTCTGGAAGGAAAAGTAAATGGGTAAGACCAGCTCCATGCATTCCAATAAATATGTCCGTGTTGTGTGTGATCCTTAGTTGATCTAAGAACCCAAGCTCTCTGTAAACATACAGAATAACACAAGAGAGATGGGGAGAAGAGAGAAGTATCAGGTTGAGTTAGCTCCTGATTCACAGTAAGGATATTTATAAAAGTGTATTTCCCATTTAAAACTACATTCCATTTTTAAGAACCATTTTTGCCAATTTCAAGTGCACTCTAGTAATTAATAAATTAATTTCTTAATAATTTAACATATTTTTTTTGAGACAGAGTTTCACTCTGGTTGCCCAAGCTGCAGTGCAATGGCACAGTCTCAGCTCACTGCAACCTCCACCTCCCGGGTTCAAGCAATTCTCCTGCCTCAGCATCCCGAGTAGCTGGGATTATAGGCGTACACCACCACACCCAGCTAATTTTTTGTATTTTTAGTAGAAATGGGCTTTCACCGTGTTAGCCAGGCTGGTCTTGAACTCCTGACCTCAGGTGATCTGTCTGCCTCCACCTCCCAAAGTGCTGGGATTACAAGCGTGAGTCACTGCACCAGGCCAATAATGCAACATATTTTCTAAGTAAGCTCACCTATCCTTTTAGGCTTAAGTACGTTTATTTTTAAAGAAAACTTTAAATGCAAAGTCAGAGATACATGACATCAAAAAAATTGTAAAAATTGATATAATCAAACTAAGTAGTATTCAAATCGAGGTATATACTACTGCAAGACAAAGCTCGGAGCCTGAAGCCTATTCTTTCTTCATGAAAAAGAGAAATTAGCAAGTGTTAAAGAGATGTTGTGACACACTAGCATTAAATTAAAAACTATTTCCTTAGGATAATAAAAGGATTTAAAAAAAAATTTCTCCTAGTGTGATTTAAGTTTTTTAATGCCATCTGAGTACACCCAAAATGATCTCGGATACCACCAGGGCATTATCTTGCCTTTGCAACAGACAAATCCACAGTTTTATGCATGTTAGGATTGTACAAGTGTTCTCTAAATCCAAGATACTGACAGATGTGTAAACTTTGAACCAATAATCAGTCCCAAAACAGTTCACTGAGGTGAGGCTAGGGAGAAATGCTAGAATAAGGGTGACACTCTGAATAAACAGAAAGAAATGAGATCTTTCCGCCCCACTTTACCCAAAGTAAAGAAAAATAAATGATCACGATTATTTTGGATGTAAGAAGGGAAGGTGAATTCCCTTTTATACCAGCTAATAACAAAAACTCTGCATAGGAAAAAGAAGACAGCTCTGTGCGTTATGTGTATCGCACCGAGAACATGTGCCTCAGTTTCTCCAGGAATGTGAACTGATGCCAAGGGAAAGACAGCCATTCGCCCAGGTGAACATACCCCTGGAGCTGTCAGTTGTGGAAACACCTGTGGTCAGCGCTCACCAATCCCCATGCTAACATGCTACTAACGTTTCCCGCAGACTGGCAAGGTATGAATTTTATTGTCATTCTGGCTTATCTGAGAAACTCCAACACATCCTTAAAAGCCAGTCAATAATACAGCTTCAGAGGTGCCCTCCCCAGTTCTTTCCATTCCTTCCCAGCCTCATCTCAGTGAATGATTTGGGGACTGACGTGGGAGCCCTGTGTTAGCTCACTCATTTCTTTATGCAACACTGAAGGTAGCCAGTGCAGCAGAGTATAATCTGTAAAATGGGACTAGCTGTGCCAACTCAGAAGACTGTTGAAAGCATGGGATGAGATAAAGCAAGTAAGCATAAATGTACGTCTCAATAAATAGTAGCTATTTTTACGATTGCTATTTATTTCTATTCAGTGTCTGAGATCCCCAAGACGAGAGCTATGCCATCCTCCATAATGGGATTCCTACTGCTAAGCCTGGTGACCAGCTCATGGGTCCCCAATTTAGAGATCTATTGCACAAACGAATTAATGTATGATGAATGAAGTGCAAAGCTCTCACGCTTACATTCTCTGAAATTAAATGTATCTATGTTAGATACCCACATGCTGGGATATATATACTTCTTTTATTATATATACTTTAAGTTCTGGGGTACATGTGCAGAATGTGCAGGTTTGTTGCATAGGTATATACTTGCCATGGTGGTTTGCTGCACCCATCAACCCGTCATCTACATTAGACATTTCTCCTAATGCTGGGATATGTATACTTCCTTTAACTGAAAAGCATTATTAGTGTTAGATTTGGAAAACACAGCTGTGATTGTGGGTGGACATGGAGACAAAAGTTTTCAGTTTTCTTTCTGATCTTTTCTATATTACTTGACTTTTTCAACCAGAAGCATGTACTACTTTTAGTAGGAAGATGTAATTCTAGCAACAGAAATTACCCAAACTGTGAATAATTGGCATATTCTGTCTGTCTAAGCCTTTTAGTTGTATTACAGTTTTAAAAGAAATGTAAACATTTTATACGATTTTTTAAAAATCTCAAGTTATTCTGACCCTCAAATTATCTCCCCATATACATAATTTTAAGTCAGATGTAAATCTGGCAGCTATCAGGGCAAACTAGTTGCCTTTTTTTTTTTTTTTTTGGAGACAGAGTCTTGCTTTGTCACCCAGGCTGGAATGCAATCACATGATCTCTGCTCACTGCAACTTCCACCTCCCAGGTTCAAGCCATTCTCCTGCCTCAGCCTCCTGAATAGCTGGGACTACAGGCACACGCTGCCATGCCCAACTAATTTTTTATATTTTTTAGTAGAGACAGGGTTTCACCATGTTGCCCAGGCTGGTCTCAGACTCCTGAGCTCAGACAATTCACCCACCTTGGCCTTCCAAAGTGCTAGGATTACAGGCATGAGCCACCGCGTCCACCCTGTCAATTTTTTAAACTTCTGAAATTTTAGGCTGGGTGCAGTGGCATATTCCTGTAATCGCAGCACTTTGGGAGGCAGAGGCAGGTGGATTACTTGAGGTTAGGACTTCAAGACCAGCCTGGCCAACATGGTGAAACCTCATCTCTACTAAAAATACAAAAATTAGCCAGACATGGTGGCATATGCCTATAGTCCCAGCTACTTGGAAAGCAGAGGCAGAAGAACTGCTTGAACCCAGGAGGCGAAGGTTGCAGTGAGCCGAGACGGTGCCACTGTACTCCCGCCTGGGTGACAGAGCAAGACTGTCCCAAAAAAAAAAAAAAAAAAACAAAAACACTCTGAAATTGTAAATGGAAATCTGAATTCAACACTTCTTTTGAGTAAGGAGATGGAGTCACAACATTAGGCCCTAGAAAGCCGAAGAGTAACTGCCCCTGTTCCCAGGGCCCTCAGGCCCTCACCTGCCCATTTCATTCATTTATAGTGTTTGCTTGTCCCTTCTGAGCCTACAAATACCAACAGCTCCCACTGGAAAAATGCTTTCTAGCCCTCTTGACCTCATCCAAGCAAAAGCTGACAGTGTCTGCTGAGATTGGCTATTACTTACTTATACTTGTAATCAACAATCTGGACTTCAAATGTAGACACTGTTTTCAGTGCACTGACAAGCTGGGAAAAAAAGAGAAACATTTAGCATTTCTTTTCCTTCTTTCCCTTCTGTTTTACTCTCCTTTATAAGTCCTAAAATTTCTTCTTTTTTGCATGTAATATTTCAGATATTAAATATCACTTGGTAGCAACAACAAATAAAAGGAAAATAAACAAGTAAATATCATTTGGGTCAATCATTTTGAACAGTCATTAAGTTCATATCCAGGCTTCACCTGTGAACACATGACTCTACCTCCCTCAGATGCCAATGCACTGTGTTGTTGTGAGGCTGAAAGGAGAATTCATGGAAGCAAAGTGCTAAGCACAGAAATACACTATTAACTTTTGTTATTACCATTTGCTTATTATTCCCTCAACTTTCTTTTTTTATATTTATTTTTATTTTTTTAGAGATGGGGTTTCACCATGTTGACCAGGATGGTCTTGATCTCCTGACCTTGTGATCTGCCCATACATTTTTGGCTACCAGAATACCCAAAATGTTCCAGACTTTACCGTCAGAGTTTTTGTCCCATCCATTATCTCATTTCAGACAAACCACTAGCACTTTGAACCTCATCCTCTGAAAATACTAAAGTCTTGGCAGAAAAACATTTTCAGTACTTCTACATAGTAAAACAATTATTCTGGCTGGGCATGGTGGCTTACGCCTGTAATCCCAGCATTTTGGGAGGCCAAGGCAGGTGGATCACCTAAGGTCAGGAATTTGAAACCAGCTTGCCAACATGGTGAAGCCCCGTCTCTACTAAATATACAAAAATCAGCCAGGAGTGGTGGCAGGTGCCTGTAATCCTAGCTGCTCGGGAGGCTGAGGCAAGAGATTCGCCTGAACCCAGGAGGCAGAGGTTGCAGTGAGCTGGGATCGCACCACTGCACTCCAGCCTGGGCAGCAGAGCGAGACTCTGTCTCAAAAAAAAAAAAAAAAAAAAGAGAAAGAAAAACAATTATTCTTCTAGCAAACAAAAAGTAATAAAGCATTATTAATCTATTATCAAAAATACAGTCATGGTTCTCTATGTCTCTCACAATTAGGCCACTGGGTATCACCACCGTTGAGAATTTCTGCACCTGTATCATGTTGCCTTGTGGCATGCACAACACTGCAACAGCAACATCAACAGTTGCAAGTATCATTGACAGGGCACGTAAATGATGCTGGCATTTCTAAGTGTGTCATTAGGTTTATTTCACTTAATACTCATAAGAATCATATCAAATGGCTGGGCACGGTGGCTCATGCCTATAATCCCAGTACTTTGAGAGGCCGAGGCAGGTGGATCACCTGAGGTCAGGAATTCGAGACCAGACTGACCAACATGGTGAAATCCCGTCTTTACTAAAAATACAAAATTATCCAGGTGTGGTGGTTCATGCCTGTAATCCCAGCTACTTGGGAGGTTGAGGCAGAAGAATCACTTGAATCTAGGAGGTGGAGGTTGCAGTGAGCCGAGACTGTGCCACTGTACTACACCCTCAGCAACAACAGCGAAACTCCGTCTCAAAAAAAAAAGTCATATCAAGGAAGTATTAGTACTATGCCCATTTTACAAATTAGACAAGATAGGCTCAGAGAAGTAAAATAACTTTCCCAGGATCTTACAGCTCCCAAATGCACAGACAAAAATAAATCTAGGTCTTCTGACCCCAGAACCTGTGTTCTTAACCAGTGTACTCTATTGTCCTGCTTATAGAAAGCAACAAGCAGTGACCAAGATTCAATCCCTTCCCCTGTGTGTCTGTCTGTCTTTCTCTCTCTCTCTCTCTCTCTCTCTCTCTCTCTCTCTCTCACACACACACACACACACACACACACACACACACACACAATCATGACATGGAAATTTCTCTCTCCAGATAGCTCCTGAACTCTTATAAAGAGTTGAAGGGGTAGGAAGATTAGAAGTCTGTTCTACAGGAGAGAATCAATCAGATGGCATAAGCCTTGGTCTTTTAACGAGATTGCCCACATAAAAGGAATCACGTGTGCCGAGGGTCTCAGGGAAAGCATGCCCTTTTTCACAACTTCTAGTTATACAAGAAAGGTGGCCCTATCCCTTCCAGTGGCTATTCAAACCCTGAAGTTGGGCAGGATTCCACAAGCCATGATTTAATGAGGCCATTTGGGTTGTATTAACTATTTAATAATCGAAGTATAGCCAAAGATGCTTTCTTCCCTGCCCGGGAGCTGCATTTCTAGTGACATCCAATCCTCAGGAGAGAAGCAGCCAGCTGGGTGCTCTTTGGCTTGGAGTTGGGGGCTGAATGATCAAATTTCACCTTTGGCTGCCATCATCTGGGCAAGATGCATGACTCGATCTGAAAACCTCACCCCTGCACTGAAGCACCTACCAGCACTATACCTTTCTAATGGACTTCTTTGCAGCAGCCTGATGCTGTTCCTCAGCCTGCCCCTTCCTGATGGACAGGGGCCAGGAGTAGATTCCGCCTCCTCTGAAATGTATTTGCTGTTTTAGCAGTAGCACACTCTGGCTAAGAAAGCAGTTTCACTCCTTGACTACCTTGACTCATGCCCCTGTTACTCTAATCACCAGCTGGGTGACCTTAGGCATGTTTTTAAACCACTGAGCCTCAGTGTCCTTGTCTAGAACAGAGGACAATAATACAATACCTACCTCATGGGTTTGCTGGGAGGGTTGGGGGGCATAATGTACAAAAGGAGCACACAATATATGCTTTAGGGCTGGGCGCGGTGGCTCACGCCTGTAATCCTAGCACTTTGGGAGGCTGAGGTGGGAAGATCACGAGGTCAAGAGATCGAGACCATCCTGGCCAAGACAGTGTAACCCCATCTCTACTAAAAATACAAAAATCAGCTGGGTGTGGTGGCACACGCCTGTAGTCCCAGGTACTCAGGAGGCTGAGGCAGGAGAATCACTTGACCCCGGGAGGCGGAGGTTGCAGTGAGCTGAGATTGTGCCACTGCACTTCAGCCTGGTGACAGCGAGACTCCATCTCAAAAAAAATTAACAAATAAAACAATAATAATATGCTTGACCCCCCAATTAGCACTCGATACATATGGTCTCTACCAACATATACTGTTGACCTGTTGGCTACTGAGGCTTCCCATTTGTATACCCAACAGTGCACTATTTGATATGTTCTTATTTCTAGGTCTTTAAACACACACATACAAACACACCCACATACACACTGCTCGTTTCTTCCATCCACAGAGCTTACAATTAACACCTCATTATGCCATATGTTCATGTCCTCTGTAATCCATATGGGTCTTAGGAAGAGATGTTAATTACATAATTCTGATCAGCCTGTTAGGCAGCCAAATTAGTTCTATGTAAAATATTTTACCCATCAAAACCTGACTCACCCGCTTCCCTCCTACTATTTTCCATTTTGTTTCCACTTACCTGCTCAAGTTAAAAGCCTCCAGTCGCACTTGATCCTTGATACTTTTCCTGGCCTTCTCTAACGTGAACGTACTTTTACATTCCAAAAGTAAGTATCACAGATCCTATCTCCAAAATATATTTTGAATCTGTCTACCGTGTCATCTCTACCGTCATCACTTTAGCTAAACGCTCTCCCCGGGCCACAAGAACAGCTTCTGATCAATCTCCCTGCTCTCAACTCTTACAGGCAGAGTGACTTAAAAATAAATGTCAACTCACGTCTCTCCCTCTGTATTTGTTTTCCATTTGCTGCTGTAACAAACTGCCTCAAATTTAGCAGCTTAACACAACACAATTTATCCCCTTACAGTTCTGCAGGATTGGAGCCTGACATGGGTCTCACTGGGCTAACATCAGGGTGTCAGCAGGGCTGTGTCCCTCCTGCGGGCTCCAGGGAAGAAGGGAAAATTGCCTTTTCCAGCTTCTAGAAGCCCTCCACACTCCATGGCTCAAGGCCTGCCCCGTCCATCTTAAAAGCCAGCAACGTGGCATCTCTGGCCCCACTTCCCTTGTATCTCCTTCTCTGACTCTCTTTCCTGCCTCCCTATCCCACTTTTAAGGAAATGATGAACTGAGATCTGATCAATGAGAAGAATCCAGTGAAGAAAAGAATTGTCCAGGCAGAGGCAAAAGTTCTCTGGTGGATGGAGTGTAAGGCCCATTTGTGATTTTACTAGGCTCACGTGGATAATCCAGGATAATCTCCCTACTTGAAGGTCAGTTGGTTGGGGACCTTAATTCCATGTACAGCCTTACTTTCCCTTTGCCATGTAACCTAACCAGTTCACAGGTACCAAGGATTTGGATGTGGACATCTTTTGGGAGGAGGAGGAAGAGACATTCTACTGACAACAACCTGCTACAATTTCACAGTGGCTTTCCCCTACGTGGGAATAAAGTCCCTCTCCCACAAAGGTCTAGGAGGCTGATGTGATCTGTGACCTCCCTGCACCATGCCCTACTTCTCTGAGTGCTTGGGTATCATCCCACTTCTCTCATGATGCTACAGCCATAATGGGGTATTCTGTTTCTAGAATACTGACAGCTCATTTGCCTCTGCCTGGGAGGCTCTTTCCCTTGATAGATTCGTCTCTGATTAGGTCTCAGTCTAAGCAGCGCCTCTTTGAATGTTCTCGCCTGACTGCCAACCCCCTTCCATCCACATCCCCAGTCTCTATGACATCACCCTGGTTCATATCCTTCGAAGCACTTATCACTGCCTACCATCACCGTACTTACTGACTTCTTTACTTGCTTCTTATCTGTCTCTCATCTCTAGGGTGTAAGCTCCATGAGGGCTGGGCCTAGAACATGGCCTGGCACACAGCAAGTGCTCAATTAACTATTGTGGAATAAATTCTTACTACTGAGAGGCTATCTTCAGGCCATAATGTTGTAGGTAGTAGTCTTGCATGGTGATCTCATTGAGGTTAAATATAATTTATGAGTTGGTGCTACTGAAACGAGTCAGGATGCCTCAAATGCAGTTTCTAAGACACAGTGACGTAAGAGGATAGAGACTCTTGCAACTTAATCTGCCGCTGATACCACAGGATTGATGTCATTTTTTGCATCAACTACGCAATAGAAAGTCTTGCATTTTTGCTACTCGTTTGTCCAGATGCCCTCTACTGCAGTAAAGGCAAGATTCAGACAGCTTTTTCCATGCTGAGTTGATACAGATGAACATTTACCATAGGCAAAGCTAGTTTGTCCATGGGTGGTTTGGTGAGTCTCACTAGAAATTCAAATCCAATAAATGAACTAGGCATAGGCCACCAAACTTTTCTCAAAACTAATAGTTTTAAACCTAAGCTTTTAATGTAATGTGAAAAAAACAAAGCACAGTAGTCCTGGGAAGGTAAATTCAATATGAAGGCATTAAAGATGCATACCAAAAACTAACCTCATTCTGGTTTAGGATTTTCCGGTATTCCGTGCTCCGTGCAAGAATGGTGACTCGAATTTTTCCATCCTGTAATCAAAATGAAATAGCAAAATAACACTGTAAATGTCTGGGTAGATGAATGAACATCTGAACCTAAAATGTGATTTCACAAAGAGATGAAACTCAACCAGGATACATTAATGAACTATTCTTTTTTAGCCTGATTCCTTCACCATTCTCAGGGAATAAAAATGTATCCACTTTAGCCACTGAAGGCAAAAACCAGCTTATCACATTATCTGTTTGGTTGGGCGGGTGAGCTTCTTGGCAGGGGTTGTGTAGGTTAGATGAAGATTTGGGGAGGTGAGGGAGATATAGCCAATGAAGGGAGAAAGGCAGGCAGGAGGAAGCATTCTTGTAATATCCCTTATTTTCTCTTTTATAGGTTTTTGACACCTGGTTTCAGAGGACTTCAGGTCAGGAAATGTTTTTGGTATTTTTAGGGGGACAGACTCTTGCTCTGTCACCCAGGCTGGAGTGCAATGGCATGATCTGAGCTCACTGCAGCCTCTGCCTCCTAGGCTCAAGCCATTCTCATGCCCCCGCCTCCTGAGTAGCTGGGACTGCAGGCGCATGACACCACATCCGGCTAATTTTTGTATTTTTTGTAGAGATGGGTTTCACCATGTTGGCAAGGCTGGTCTTGAAATCCTGGACTCAAGTGATCCACCTGCCTTAGCATCCCCAGAAAATGTTAACACAAAAACACAGTCTCGTGATTATTTCTGTTTCTGAAAAGATAGTACTGATTTTTATTAGGGAAGAAAACTCAAGCCCACCTCAGAATCCACAGTGTATCCATTACCTTAGGTCCTTCTTGTGTGATGTTTAGTCTGTGTAGTACATGCTGGGAAAATGCCCTGAATAGTCCAGTATTTTGACAGCCAGATATCTAAAATAAAAATACCAGTTTATATTACAGTGAATACTCTGTACTGTAATTTAAGATACTGTCAAGTTACATATAAATGTTATCTTAAAATCTATCAAGAATAATGTCTGTAAATATAAATGCTAATTGTGCTTACCAGAGGAGTATTATAGAACAGCCCATACCTCATACGGGGGAGTAATGAAAAAACAGCTTCTTTAAAACATACCTAAGAACAAAGATATATTAAAAGATAAGAGGATGTCATTTGCACCCTTCACACCAAAATAGCACTTATAATTTTGAAAAACAGATTTTAATTAATCTCCATTTTTCATTAAGATTATTTGAATAGCACACTATTTCACTCAAAGAGAACGGAATTCATATTTTTGGAAAAATTATAGAAAAAAGGTTTCAAAGGCTGCATGATTAACAACACTGAGGATTCTAATTATAATAAAGGAAATTCAGAAATCAGTGGTACTGGCTAATAGGAACTCATAATAAATGTTTTTGAGCGAGTCATCTGCACTCAACAGATATTCATTCAGACATTTCAGGAAAATTTCCAGTACCCTTTTGGAATCGTAAGTTTTCAAATGTATAATGTCATAATCAGTAAATGCATCCCATGTGTCAGAGAATAGGTCACCATATCCGTAAGAACTCTGAAAGTAGAAAGAAAACAAGGTTTTAGGGCAATAAAAGGATACAACATGACTTTTCAAAGATGCAACAAAATACCTGAATTTGCCTGTTAGTGTTAAAAACTAACAATCCTACACAAGTTCATAAAATCCATATAGGCAAAATGGATCTTCTATCTTGGGCCTGAGCAAATGCCTAATATGATGAAATATCAGAAATAATTATCACAATTATACTCTTAGCCATTAACAATGTTTCATTTTTCTACCTTCACTCTTTTTATTCTCACATCTTTGAAGCTGTAGTTCAGGGTTTCTTCCTGTGAACATCTTACCTAAATTATCCACACAACACATTCATGTGTCACCGTTTGTACACACTCTATTATGCTCAGTGTGCAAAAGCCATCAGGGTGAATGAAATATGCTTTGGAAAAAAATTTCAGAACAAGAAAATGGGTTGAAGGTTTTAACATTGGCCAGGCATGGTGGCTCATGCCTATAATCCCAGCACTTTGGGAGGCCGAGGCGGGCAGATCACCAATATGATAAAACCCCATCTCTACTAAAAATACAAAAATTAACCAGGCACGGTGGCATGTGCCTGTAATCCCAGCTACTGGGGAGGCTGAGACAGGAGAATCAATCACTTGAACCCGGGAGGCAGAGGTTGCAGTGAGCTGAGATCGTGCCATTGCACTCCAGCCTGGCCAACAAGAGCGAAACTCCGTCTCAAAAAGAAAAATGAAAGTTTTAACATTAAAAATATAGACTGGTCAGTGGCTCATGCCTATAATCCCAGCACTTTGGGAGGCAAAGGTGGGAAGATTACTTGAGCCTTGAAATTTAGGACTGCAGTGAGCTATGATCATGCCATATACTCCAGCCTGGGTAACAGAGCCAGACCTTGTCTCTAATAAAATAAAACTTTATAATGTATGTAATTCTATGAAATGTCTCCCCACCCATTGACTAGTGAATAAAAAGTGACAATTTCCCATTAATATTAATGGTGTCAATAACACCTTTAATATAATAATAATAGCATCCTACATGCTTCCTGTGTTCCAGGCACTGTTCTTGGGCACTTGACATTATTAGTGTACATTAGGCCACCCACAAGCCTAATGAGTAGATAATATCATTTTCCCTATTTTGCAGATGAGGAAACTGAGCACAATTTTAAGTCATTTGCCTATATTGCAGAGTAGTTGAGTTACAGAGCTGGGATTCAACCCAGCCTGTGCTGCCAGCTCCATCCTACAGCTGCTTCTCAGTGGGAACTAGTTCTTTCTAGTATATTTACCACATGCATTATTTTTTTTGGAGATGGAGTCTTGCCCTGTCACCCAGGCTACAGTGCAGTGGCATGACCTGGGCTCACTGCAACCTCTGCCTCCCAAGTTCAAGCAATTCTCCTGCCCCAGCCGCTGAAGTAGCTGGGATTACAGGTGCACGCCACCACACCCAGCTAATTTTTCTATTTTTTGGTAGAGACAGGGTTCCACCATATTGGCCAGGCTAGTCTCAAACTCCTGATCTCAAGTGATGGGCCCACCTTGGCCTCCCAAAGTACTGGGATTATAGGTATGAGCCACCATGCCCAGCCTCATTTCTTTTTTGAAAAGTAGTTAATTATGAGCTCCATAGCTAAGAGGAGGAAGATCAATTAATTTTTAAGTGGTATCACTTAGATTAAAAAATTCAGCCAATAGAATTCAGAAATATGCATTGTAGCATTACATTCAAGGTCTATAGTTAATTAGTTATACATTATGTTCATTATGTTCATGTCTTTTTACCTTTATGGCATTCTTTTCTCAGATTTTAAAAATTTTATGTTGCACATATTACAGTTATTTCAAAGTTATTGAGATCTGTTAGATGTGATGATTAAAAAAAAAACCTTCCTTCAATGTTCTTCCAATGCTATTCTAATAAAGGCCCTTCTCAACACCATCTAAAATGAAATGTCCCTGCTCTGGCTCAATAATAAATAAAGGGCAATTAAAAGAAGTGATTCTGGACGGTTTCCTGAGATAAAATACTTCAGATAAAATAAGGTATGTTTGAAAGGAAATTTTAATAATAAAATACAGTAATCCTGACTGATCCTTCCTCAGGGAAGTCATACATTATTTAGTAAGAACCACCTCCAGAAGCTTCTTTTCCATGTTCCCCGAATCCAAATTATCTACCATGAGGGAAGGAGGGGCTTCTTCCTACACTCATGTTGAAGAATATGTGGAGAGTCAAGAAGACATAAAATCTCCTTTAGTATGTCTCAAACATGCACATAATCTATGACTTAGAAATTCCACTTATAGGAATCTGTCGTACTGAAATGCTAGGATGAGTATGTGAAGATACAGATGTATTGAAAGGACATATGTATTTGCAGTCGCATTTCAGTAAATAGCAAAGAACTAGAAACAAAACTAAATGTGATGTGGGGGCGGGAAATGAATACATGCACTGATGCATGCATCCAACTTCCAAAACATCTATTGAATAGAACACCACGTAACACCTACAGCAAGGATAGCCCTAAATGTACTGACTTAGAAAGATGTTCTGGAGATAATACTAAGGTGGCAGTATGAGACAGAGAGTATATTTTCCATGAGAACATAAACATAGTGGCCAGGCATGGCGGCTTATGGCTGTAATCCCAGTGCTCTGGGAGGCTGAGGCAGGAGGATCACTTGAGGCCAGGAGTTCAAGACTGTATCTGTCCATTTTCACACTGCTGATAAAGACATACCCTAGGCTGGGAAGAAAAAGAAGTTTAACTGGACTTACAGTTCCACATGGCTTGGGAGGCCTGAGACTCATGGTGGGAGGTGAAAGGCACTTAAATGGCAACAGTAAGAGAAAATGAGGAGGAAGCAAAAGCAGAAACCCCTGATAAACCCATCAGATCTCCTGAGACTTACTCACTATCACAAGAACAGCATGGGAAAGACTGGCCCCGTGATTCAATTACCTCCCCCTGGGTCCCTCCCATAAAACATAGGAATTCTGGGAGATAAAATTCAAGTTGAGATTTGGTGGAAACATAGCCAAACTGTGTCATTCTGCCCCTGACCCCTCTAAATCTCATGTCCTCACATTTCGAAACCAATGATGCCTTCCCAACAGTCCCCCAAAGTCTTAACTCATTTCAGCATTAACCCAAAAGTCCACAGTCCAAAGTCTCATCTGAGAAAAGGCAAGTCCCTTCCACCTATGAATCTGTAAAACCAAAAGCAAGCTAGTTACTTCCTAGATACAATGGGGATACCAATACTGGGTAAATACAGCCATTCCAAATGGGAGAAATTGGCCACAACAAAGGGGTTACAGCACCCACGCAAGTCTGAAATCTAGTAGGGCATTCAAATTTTAAAGCTCCTAAATGATCTCCTTTGACTCCAGGTCTCACATCCAGGTTACGCTGATGCACAAGGTAGGTTTCCATGGTCTTGGGCAGCTCTGCTCCTGTGGCTTTGCAGGGTACTGTCTCCCTCCTGGCTGCTCTGACAGGTGGGTGTTGCGTGTCTGCGGCTTTTCCAGGCACACAGTTCAAGGTGTCAGTGGATCTACCATTCTGGGGTCTGGAGGATAGTGACCCTCTTCTCACAACTCCACTAGGGCAACATCACTGTGTGGCAACTCCAACCCCACATTTCCCTTCCACACTGCCCTAGCAGAGGTTCTCCATGAGGGCCCTGCCCCTGCAGCAAATTTTTGCCCCAGCATCTAGGCGTTTCCATATATCTTCTGAAATCTAGGCAGAGGTTCCCAAACCTCAATTCTTGACTTCTGTGCACCGCACACTCGACACCACATGGAAGTTGCCAAGGCTTGGGGCTTCCACCGTCTGAAGCCACAGACCCAGCTGTATGTTGGCCCTTTGCAGCCACAGCAGAAGTAGCTGGGACACAAGGCACCAAGTTCCTAGGTTGCACACAGGACAGGGACCCTGGACACAGCTCACGAAACCACTTTTTCCTCCTGGGCCTCCGGGGGGAAGCTGTCGTGAAGGTTTCTGACATGGCCTGGAGTCATCTTCCTCATAGTCTTGGGGATTAACATTAGCTCCTTGCTATTGATGAAAATTTCTGCAGCTGGCTTGAATTTCTACTCGGAAAATGGGTTTTTATTTTCTATTGCACAGTCAGGTTGCAAATTTTCTGAACTTGTATGCTGTTTCCCTTTTAAAACTGAATGTCTTTAACAGCACCCAAGTCACCTCTTGAATGCTTTGCTGCTTAGAAATTTCTTCTGCCAAATACCCTAAATCATCTCTCTCAAGCCCAAAGTTCCACAAATCTCTAGGGCAGGGGCAAAATGCCACCAGTCTTTTTGCTAAAATAAAACAAGAGTCACCTTTACTCCAGTTCCCAACAGGTTCCTCATCTCCATCTGAGACCACCTCAGCCTGGATTTTATTGTCCATATCACGGTCAGCATTTTGGGCAAAGTCATTCAACAAGTCTCTAGGAAGTTCCAAACTTTCCCACATTTTCCTGTTTTCTTCTGAGCCCTTCAAACTGTTCCAATCTCTGCCTGTTGAACAGTTCCAAAGTCGCTTCCACATTTTCAGGTATCTTTTCAGCAACGCCCCACTCTACTGGTACCAATTTACTGTATTAGACCATTTTCAGGTGGCTGATAAAGATATACCCAAGACTGGGAAGAAAAAGAGGTTTCATTGAACTTATAGTTCCACATGGCTG
Source organism: Cacajao melanocephalus (assembly GCA_963573385.1). Taxonomy (NCBI): domain Eukaryota; kingdom Metazoa; phylum Chordata; class Mammalia; order Primates; family Pitheciidae; genus Cacajao; species Cacajao melanocephalus. The sequence goes on along the minus strand of CAUYLG010012781.1, from coordinate 71,944 downwards.
GAGAGGCCTCAGAATCATTGTGGGAGGTGAAAGGCACTTCTTACATGGTGGCGGCAAGAGAAAATGAGAAAGAAGCAAAAGTGGAAACCCCTGATAAACCCATCAGATCTCATGACACTTATTCACTATCACAAGAATAGCACGGGAACAACCAGCCCCCATGATTCAATTACATCCCCCTGGGTCCCTCCCACAACATGTGGGAATTCTGGGAGATATAATTTAAGTTGAGGTTTGGTGGGGACACAGCCAAACTATATCAAAGACCAATCTGGGTACCATAGCGAGATCTTGTGTCTACAGAAAATAAATTTAAATATTAGCCAGATGTCAAATCAGAAGACAATAACATATATTATACACATACACACACATATATATATAGTGTATATATAGTACATATATATAACTATATATATATATATATATATGTAACTATATGTATACTATTATAACATATACATGGAAAAAAATAGCCAGGTATGGTGGCATGCCCCTGTAGTCTTAGCTACTTGGGAGGCTGAGGCAGGACGATCACCTGAGCCCAGGAGAGCAAGGCTGCAGCGAGCTAGGATCATATTCCTGGACTTAAGCCTGGGTGACATACTTGCATTTATTAAAATAAAAAGAGTCTTGCATGGGACTCACACATATGTTAATTGCAATTACCCTTGAGGGAACATGGAATTGGAGAAGAGGAAGGAGACTTTTTTGAAAACTTTGCATACTTCTGTGTTGTTTGAACTCATTATAATCAGGTATTACTTTAATAATTTAAAAAGTAATCATGGCTGAACGCAGTGGCTCATGCCTGTAATCCCAGCACTTTGGGAGGCCGAGGTGGCAGATAACCTGTGGTCAGGAGTTTGAAACCAGCCTGGTCAACATGGTGAAACCCTGTCTCTACTAAAAATACAAAAATTAGCCGGGCGTGGTGGCACACACTGTAATCCCAGCTACTGGGGAGGCTGAGGCAGGAGAATCACTTGAACCTGGGAGGCGAAGCTTACAGTGAACCAAGATTGCGACACTGCACTCGAGCCTAGGCAACAGAGCAAGATTCTGTCTCAAAAACAAACAAAATAATCATAAAGCTAGACTACTTCTCAGCATAAGCAAACGTGGAAAGCCTGCAGTAATTTCCCCTTTTATTTATTCTGTTTGATAAGAGCAGCCCTGCTGTACCCAGACAGGCATCTGAAGATGGGTCCTTCTATGCATGTTTGCAGGTTGGTGGCCTTGCCCATCCTACTGAGAATGACATGTGCTGATGGGAGTAAACTGCAGAGTTTTTCAAGGAGGAAAAGGAAGGCCCCATAGGCTTTCTTGTGGGAACTGTTGGGAAAATATTACCAAGATGTGATCTGTAGTCACAGCTACCTCCCTGCTCTTCCCTGGACAAATTGCTCATCCCAGACCATCAGGACTCTGGCAACACCATCCACTGAGGGGGATTCATGTCACAGTCACCCTGTAGGTGACAGTGCTGCTTAATTTAAGTCCTTAATTTAAGTCCAGTAGCCACAAAAACCCTTGCTTAGCGCCATCCCCAACCAACCTACCGTCTTCCGTCGGTCTGAATTCTGGAGCAATCTGGCAGAGTTGCCTGTCCCGAGAACTTGGCTGAGTAAATGGCAAAGGCCTCTTTGACCAAGAGTGCAGGTTTAAAACGTATGCACAGGGAGTGGCCAAGGAGAGGGGTAAAACCGGGCAGCCACCCTGCTGGGCACCACCCATCCTGCTTATCTGTGCCAGAATCGAAGTCAGACTGCCCTCATGTCTCGTGCTCAGCTGAGAGTAACCTGGGGTTTTCATGGTGGCTGTGTATCCTACTCCAGCAGGCACAAAGAAGGAGAGGGTTGTAGAAGCTGGCTCACTACAGCTTAGTCCATTTGAGGAAGATGTGGAAAAGTATGCAGCAGGTACAAGGAAGCTTCTGGAAGGCATCTGATAAACTTTATGTCAACTTAGTCTGGCAACTTAGGTAGAGTCCTCTTCACAGGACTTTAGGAAGATGATAGAGCACTGTGGTGTCTGAGCACAGGTCTGGGGTCAGACTGCCTGGATGGAATCCTTGGTTCCACCCTCACTGACTATATCATCTTAGAACACTCCCCTGCTGCTCAGGCCTCGGCCTCTTGTCTATAAAATAAGCTAACGAAAACTAAAGTGCATGAGGGGTCATGAGCATGAAATGAAGTAACATCATTAATGTTAATTACAAAATTTAAAAATAGCTTTGTTTAAAAAGGGCAAAACAGCCCTGAGTTAATCATTTAGGGCATGTAAAGGCTGGTGATTGTGGCCTGACTGCACTGATACAAAAAGAAGAAAGGAACTGCTGTTCCCTTTGCTCACAAAACATTTCCAAGAAATGAAACTGTGGTGCAGCAAAACTGAAATACAAGAGGGAAATGTAAATGCATACAGATGGAAAATAAAAGAAAGCATTAACATGCCAAGAATTACAGTCTCATCAGACTTCAAATCTAACTCAAAGTCTAGGGAGCAGTGATCCTGAAAATCTTTCTACACAGCTCCACTACAAGTCTCTTATCGGTGAAAAAGGGGTGAGCAAAACTGTCTCCTTCTGCATGAGAATTTGACCTTCTGTTAACTGGCTAACTCGGCTCTCTGGAAATGAAGACAACTTTTGTCAACCATGTGCCTAGGCAACATTGCTTCTGATCTAAAAAGATGCTTGATAGGTAAATTGCTTCTGAACTGGGAAAGCCATGTTTCAGATTCCCTGAGTACACTGACTCCTGGAACCTGGCATGTCTCCTTCAGGGATCCTGGGGCTTTGCCAATGCAGCTGTGTCAGGAGATGTTGGCCCCTGCAGGATATGAGGCTCGTAAGCCAAGGCATTGCCTGTACCTCCCTGAGATGAATCTTGTCTCCTTGCAGCTGAGCTGTGCTGTATGAACTGCTAGCATGCCCTCTGGAAGAAACACCTGAGGCTGCCTGCCAGCAAGCTGTGGTTCCCTTTCAATGTAATCCTGAATAGTCTCAAACTAAGAGCCGAGCATATGAGTGTCTTGTGAGTCCAAATGTTGAGTGGAACATTAGATGACCCCCAGGTGGGCATTCCAACTTCCCAGTTGAGGCAACCTCTCCCATGTACACTACAAACCATTTATTCTCCTTATTGTAACTGTCACAGTTAACATTCAGAGCACAAGTACTGTGTACCAGTCACTATGACTGTTCACACACTATATGGTTCATTCTCAAAATGACACCTAGGTAAATGTCATTATTTCATTTCACAGCTGAAGATACTGGGACACATCTTGGGGTTTCCACAGCAGGTAGAGGGGCCAGATATGGGAAGAAGCAGGGAAAAGGCAGGCAAAGAGAGAGAAGGAAAAAAAGACTGCACTAAAAACAAATAAACAGCAGGTGTCACTCAACAGATGTATTTATGTGCATGCCTAAGACCTGCCCTATAGAGTAAGCTGAAACACACAGCATAATTCAGCACAAAGGACATAGTAACGAGGAAGCTGCTATTAAGCAAAGGCAAACAGTAAATGCAAGAGGCCAAAAAGTAAACAGAGGAAAGCACTTCCAACACAGGTTATAGAGGTTGAACGAATGATAGCTTTTTTTTTTTTTTTTTTTTTGGAGACAGAGTCTTACTATCACCCAGGTTGCAATGCAGTGCCACGATCAGTACAACCTCCACCTCCCAGGTTCAAGTGATTCTCTGACCTCAGCCTCCTGAGTAGCTGGGACTACATGTGTATGCCACCACATCCAGCTAATTTTTGTATTTTTAGTAGAAACAAGGTTTCACCATGTTGGCCAGGCTGGTCTCAAAAATCCTGGCCTCAAGTGATCCACTCATCTTGGCCTCCCAAAGTGCTGGGATTATAGGCATGAGCCACCGTGCCCAGATGAATGGCAGTCTTTCATATATCTGTCCCAGAAGAACACTGAGCCAAAGTCACTGAATCTCTGGCCTTTGGAGCTCCACCCACCTAGAAAGGGAAAGAAACCTTCCCCACTGCCTCATTCTAAAGTTCAAAGAACAAATGTACACACATACCTATGTATCTGCCTATATGTATATGCACATGTCAATGCATGTATATACAGATAAATTCACACCCATCCACATATGTGCAGGTGTGTATGTTTAAATATATGTGTCTTTGAAAATTCTGTTTCGCAAGATGAGAGTCACACACTGATACGAGGGAAAGACGGTGCTGAAGCAGAGAGCACATTCTTACTTACGGTGTCCCACATCACGATGTACACGTCAGTACTGAATGAGTTATTAACGTGTTGGGTAATATAAAGATTGATGAAATCACAGAAGTGGTGATACATGTTAACACCTAGTGTTGGAAAACAAAACTACATTAACACCAAAGAGCACGTGATTAAGTAAGTTTTATTCTATCCCATCTATTTACAGTTTAAGAGAATTTCAGTTTAAATAAATGGGGAAAAAAATAACAAGTTTTTTTTCTTTCAAACATGAAATTATCTACATACATAGGTATTCCGCAATTTACGGACTGACTGGGTTTCAAAAGTCACTCTAAAATTGGTTATTTAAAATCTGGAATGCATTTTCCCATATATCCCAAGTAACAAGTGATCATTAAGTTCCCAGAAAACAACAAGGTAGGTCTATTTAACTCAAAACTGAGTAGAACTACAGGGTCATGAAGACAACACATTATTTCTTCTGATTTTATTTATTTATTTTTTTAATCAGAGGTGGGGTCTTGCTAAGGTGGCGTGTACCACCATGCCTAGCTTGATCATTTACTTTTTAAAGTCAACTAAGGGTCCAGGTGCAGTGGCTCACATCTGTAATCACAGCACTTTAGGAGGCCAAGGCAGGTAGATCACTTGAGGTCAACAGCAGATAGATCACAGCCTGGCCAACATGGTAAAACCCCATCTCTACTAAAAATACAAAAATTAGCCAGGCCTGGTGGTGCCTGCCTGTAATCCCAGCCACTCAGAGGACTGAGGCAGGAGAATTTGCTTGAACCTGGGAGGAGGAGGTTGCAGTGAGCCAAGATCACACCACTGTACTCCAGCCTGGGTGACAGAGTGAGTCTCTGTCTCAAAAAAAAAAAAAAATCAATTAAGCAACATCTGTTCATCATGGAAGTACTGGCAATGATGGCAACTAACATTTTGGTAATTTTCATTCCTGTCTCTTTTTTTCCTATTTAATCACTACTTTTATCATTCCTGGAAAAACATTAACCAACTATCATATAAAAGAGGTGAATGTTTTGTGTTCTGATTGAAAGAGAAGGAATTCTGGAGTAAGAAGAACTGGGTTGAATTCCAGCATAGCCATTCATGTGCAACATTCTCAGATGAGTTCATAAACTACCTAAGTTTTAGCTTCTCTATAGAAATGGGAAATAGTTACCTAAGTGCCAGCTTTATTATGAGAAACCCAAAGATAATACATCTTAAAGTACCCATCCCAGTGCAAGGCACATAGGAAGCCCTGAAAGAAGACTAGCTAGATCCCGCTAGGTCAGATAGAGTGGAGAGGGCTGTGGGTGCCACTATTTCTAAGTTCATATGCCATTCATTAAAAAGAAACAGAACATGCACCCTCTCCACTTAAGCATGCAGGACCCAGTAATCATCCTGGAAATGTACAAATCTAAAATGGGACGAAATTCCAAGAACAGACACTTAGAGCATGCATTTTAAAGGTGGGAAAATGTTGAGTAAAAGAAAAACAGAGACTCTCAAAAGCAGACAAAATAAAATATTCTGACTTCATTCCCACAGTGAAAAATAACACTGTGTACCAGAAATCACAGAGTATAAAAATACTCTGTTTTTTTCAGCCTGGAATCTTAGATGATTGTTTGGAAGGGCTAATTTTTTCACCCAGAAAAATCTGGGCAAAGAATATATTTTCAAATTAGCAAGAAAAATAAAGTTCTATCAGAATCCATCCTCTTTTCCCAGGTTAACCATACAGCACACATGAGCTCTTTCACATAACATTTAGTGAGTTCCTAACAGTTACTGAGGAATGCAACAGGCACAAAACAGTGCTTAGGGCTGCAAGAATTTATACACAGAGAAGAAAATGGAAGCTCCATCCTTGCGAAATGTGCCCCCTCATGAGTCTTGATCTGCAGAATGCTTGTTTTCCTAAGGTATGAATTAACATGAAAAGGAAAACTGAGCCAGGCACAGCTGTTCACCCCTATCAACCCAGAACTTTGGGAGGCCAAGGTAGGAGGATCACTTGAGCTCAGGAGTTCAAGACCAGCCTGAGCAACACAGTGAGACCCTGTCTCTACAAAAATTTTTTAAAAATTAGCCCGGCATATTGGTGCATGCCTGTGGTACCAGCTACTTGGAAGGCCAAGGTGGGAGAATCACTTGAGCCCACGAGGTTTAGGCTGCAGTGAGCTATGATCACGCCACTGTACTCCAGCCTGGGCAAAAGAGCAAGACCCTATCTCTAAAGAAAGAAAAGGAAAATTGGAAGACAGCATAATTTAGAAAAAAGTCGAGTTATGAATATAGGAAGGAAATGGCACATGTCTACCCTAGCCTATTATTCTCACTTTATATACTTTATTGTATAAGTACCTGCATAAATTTAATAGCTCACACATATTTGCCACTTTTACAGGCAGATCAGTGTTTTCTTTGCCCCTTTTTAATTTGCATATTTTAAAAACGAGTCAAAACATGGAACAAAGCATTTTTACTTGCTCTTATTTCAGAAACCTAAACTTGTCTGATTTTTGAATTTAATACTTTGTAATATAAGAATTATGACTTCAGAAGGCAGAGCACATTAAAACTATGCTCAATAAATTATAGTAATTCTGAAATATTTGTGACAGAGGCTCTTTATATTTTACTGTAAGCCCAACCTCTCATGAATTTTGATATGATCCAGCATAGTAATCCCTCTCTCTCATAATGAGAGAGATAATACAGTACAATCTGTGTTTCTCCTCTCCAGTGTAACTAGTTCACAAAGTTAAAGCTATGCTTGCAAGCTGAGAGAGAGGCTATAAGTATAAATGAGAAAATAATTTTAATTTTATTTCAAGAATAAATTAGTGGTAACTTCCAGAAGACTTTTAAGTTCATGGGCCATATGCGGTGGCGCACGCCTGTAATCCTAGCACTTTGGAAGGCTGAGGCGGGTGGATCATAAGGTAAAGAGATCAAGACCACCCTGGTCAACAAGGTGAAACCCCGTCTCTACTAAAAATACAAAAATTAGCTGGGCATGGTTGCGTGCACCTGTAATCCCAGCTACTGGGGAGGCTAAGACAGGGGAATTGCTTGAACCTGGGTGGTGGAGGTTGCAGTGAGCCGAGATTGTACCACTGCATTCTAGCCTGGTGACACAGCGAGACTCTGCCTCAAAAAAAAAAAAAAAGTAATTTTAATTTCACTTTAACAATGGAAATGCTATAGAAAGTTTGCCAGGGCAGGTCATGGACATTTCTTTCCCACCCATACTATACACATGACTTTTGATCTTTCTTTTCCACCCCCCACTCCCAGAGTCGTACTCTGTCTGTCGCCAGGCTGGAGTACAGTGGTGCACTTGGCTCACTGCAACCTCTGCCTCCCTGGTTCAAGCAATTCCCCTGCCTCAGCCTCCCAAGTAGCTAGGACTACAGGCACGTGCCACCACACCCAGCTAATTTTTTGTATTTTTTTAGTAGAGATGGGGTTTCGCCAAGTTGGCCAGGATGGCCTCAATCTCCTGACCTCATGATCTGTCCACCTCAGCCTCCCAAAGTGCTAGGATCAGAGGTGTAAGCCACTGCATCCGGCCCGCCTTTTGACTTTAAACATCTTTTAATGAAAGACAATCTAAATCAAATGATTAGAGAAACCAGATGGAGTAAATTTAGTTACAAAAGACATAAATATGCCTTCTTCTCTTGTCCTTTGATTTTGAAATATCTAATTTTGAAATAAGTCCTTTGATATAAATATGAAGGTTTCTTCTCAAATGCCAAAGGTCCAAAATAACGGAAAGTTCAAACTAGTTCAATTTCTTCTTCAGAGAAAAAAGCAAAAAACAAATCTACTGTTTGTCATGCTGCTTCCAAAAAAACTCATAGAGAATTACTGCATCCAAAAAAAGGAACAAACTCTCATTAACAAATACATAAATAACAGACAAAATAACTCCTCACCTGCATCTAATTTCATGAAATATGTTGGTTTTTCAATGACAATGTCACATTTAGCATCTTGTATAGGTCTGAAGTTGAGCTGAGTATAGCTCTGTAGCTCAGCAAACCTGAAATTATGAATTGGGAGATGACTTCATTTTTTTTCCTTTTTTTTTTTTTTTTTTTTTTGGTCACTTTGCAGTTCTTATATGACTGACAGGGAGATGACTTCAAACTAATTCTCCCAAACTTCCTATTGCAACATTATAACTTAGGATCTGATCATTAGGCAGATTTTTCTTCTAGTTGGTAGAGACACTCCTACTGACACGTGTAACTTCTAAACCTTACTGACATTTATATGGGTTGATATCAATTTTAATGTTGAGACAAGGAACAGGCCCAGCACGGTGGCTCATGCCAGTAATCCTAGCACTGTGGGAGGCCGAGGCAGGTGGATCACAAAGTCAGGAGATTGAGACCATCCCAGCCAACATGGTAAAACCCCATCTCTACTAAAAATATAAAAATCAGCTGGGCACAGTGGTGCATGCCTCTAGTCCCAGTTACTCAGGAGGCTGAGGCAGGAGAATCACTTGAACCTGGGAGGCGGAGGTTGCAGTGAGCTGATACTGCGCCACTGCACTCCAGCCTGGGGACAGAGTGAGACTCCGACTTAAAAAAAAAAAAAACAAAAAAAAACAAGGAAACAAATGATTTGAAAATTCATTCTTGGCCGGGTGCAGTGGCTTACACCTGTAGCACTTTGGAGGCTGAGGTGGGCGGATCACTTGAGATCGGGAGTTTGAGATCAGCCCGACCAACATGGAGAAACCCAGTCTCTACTAAAAATACAAAATTAGCCAGGCGTGGTGGCGCATGCCTGTAGTGCCAGTTACTCGGGAGGCTGAGGCAGGGGAATTGCTTGAACCCGGGAGGCGGAGGTTTCAGTGAGCCGAGATCGCACCATTGCACCCCAGTCTGGGCAACAAGAGCAAAATTCTGTCTCAAAAAAAAAAAAAAAAAAAAATCAGTCTTATGTGCCAAATAGATTGGGAACTGACCAAAGACTACATTTATATATTGGGTTGGCTAAATAACCTATCAGTAAAGTAAGAAGATTCAAAAGATTTTCCAGTGAGGCTCAAAAAGAATAATGAGCCAGAGAAACTCTTGACAGACTTCTTGGATTTTGAGAAAGACAGTATCCCAAGAATCACCCAGCACTTCAGAAAGACAGCAGAGACAGCTAAGTGTCCCACAACAAAGGAAATTTATCTCTTGGAAAACATCTTTGGAAGCCACATAGCACAATTTTCTTCCAAACAAAAGAAGACAATCCCAAGCATGTGACAACTGTGAGATATTTAGAGTTAACATAAAGATCATCTCTACTTTTCCTTAAGATCATACTTCATGTAAAACAAATATCAAATAGATCCTTTTAAAACACAATGCCAAAATAGTGTAGTGGTTTCAAACATGGGTCTACAAACTCTTTAATACCTCTCCCTTCAAGAGGAGGAAGTTAATTCCCTCCCTTTAAGAGTGGGCAGGACCTAGTGACTCACCCTTAATGGGCAGAGTACAGCAGAACTCACAGCAAGTCACTTCTGGGATTAAGCTATACAAGTACTGTGGCTTCCATCTCAGAGCATGTACTCCCTCAGATGATGTGCTCCTGGAAACACAGCAGCCATGCCGTAAGCAGCAGTTGGGAGGCCCGTATGGTCAATGCTGAAGTCCCTGGCCAAGAGGAGCCGAGGCTTACAACAACCTGGGTAAGATTCCCCAGGCCCAGGTTTGGTCTAGAGATGGTTACAGCCCTGGGCAACTCAGCTGAGCTGCTCCCAAGCCCTGACCTTCAGAAGTAGTGTGAGATAATACATGTTTGTATTTTAAGCTGCCAAATTTTAGAGTGATTTGTTATACAATAGGTAATAAATATAAGTATACCCTAGGGTACACTTTAGAATAACCTGTCACACAGCAATAAGTAACTAATACAATTATGCCCTAGGAAACTACCATGTGGAATCAAATATTAAAATGTCAAAATGTACCAGGAATCAAAAAGCCCACTTGAATGTAGAAACTATCTCCTGTAAAAGTCTGCTAAGTCATGTGAGAGACTGCATTGCAGACTGCAAAATGCCAGGCAAATGTGTGGTAGACTATTATTCTGAATGATCTGCAGTCAGGCAGTGAGACCTCTTTAAAAATAAATAAATAAAAAAGTTTGCGCAGCAAGTTTTTTTTTTTTTTTTTTTTTTTAGACAGGTCTTGCTCTGTCACCCAGGCTGTAGTACAGTGGCGCAATCATAGTTCACTGCAGCCTTCACCTCCTGAGCTCAAGCAATCTTCCTGCCTCAGCCTCCCAAGTAGCTAGGAGTACAGAGGCATGCCACCTCACTCAGCTAATTTTTTTTTATTTTTCGTTTTTAGAGATGAGGTCTTGTCATGTTGTCCAGGCAGGTCTTGAACTCCTGGGCTCAAGTAACACTTCTGCCTTGGCCTCCCAAAGTACTGAGATTTTAGGCATGAGCTGCCATTCCTAGCCTTGGCATGGATGTTTGACTTTAAAACTTAACATCATGTAAGAAACCTGTGTGACTAGACAGGAGTAGCATGAGTGTTTCTTTAGGATGATGGAACAATTCTGCATCCTGATTGTGGTGTGGTTATATGCACCTACACACATGATGAAATTTTTATGAGTGCAGGTAATCACGGGTGAAACCTGCACAAGTTTAGTTAATACTACTGTACCAATGTCAATGTCATGGCTGTGATCATTGTGCCACGGTTATATGAGATATTATCATTAAGGGAAGCTCAGGGAATTAGACAATTTACAAGTTCTCTTTGTACTTTGATATGGTTTAGCTGTGTCCCCACCCAAATTTCATCTTGAACTGCAGCTCCCATAATCCCCATGTGTCATGGGAGGGACCCAATGGGAGGTAAGTTAATCATGGGGGTGGGTTTTTCCTGTGCTGTTCTCTAGATCTGACGGTTTTATAAAGGGCAGTTCCCACTGCACACGCTCTCTTGCCTGCCGCCATGTAAGACGTGCCTTTGTTCCTCCTTTGCCTTCTACCAAGATTGTGAGGCCTCCCCAGCCATGTGAAACTGTGAGTCCATTAAACCTCTTTCCTTTATAAATTACTAACTTTTGGATATATCCTTATAGCAGAGTGAGAACTAATACATACTATTTTTAAGCTTCTATGGGTCTAAAATTATTTTAAAATAAAATTTTTTTTAATTCAAAAAGCTAGCCAATGATGTTAAAAGTCAGAGTAGCATTTACCTTTGGAGAGGAGGATGGGGGTATGGCCTGGGAGGGAGTCTGATGTGGTGATGATGTTCTATTTTTGGACCTGGGTAAAAGTTACATGGGTGGGTTCACTTTTTTACAATCCAAACCATACCTTTTTCTGTATGCTTGTTACATATTTTAATATATGTGTACTGTTTTTTAAATGTGTTCCCCAAAACACATGCAGTAATTGTGAGTTAGTAAAAATGGATTTTTGAGCTATTTTTCTTTCACTAGCAAACAGTATTATATTTACCATCATAAAAAGATATTTAATTTAGATGCAACTGTCACTTCCCAGAAGCTCATGCCAAAATATATACAAATGAAGTAACATTTTCCATTTGAGAGTCCCATTAATATCTGCAAGTGCCAAAAATAAAGGCAAATATTTCTGAAACAGATATGTTAAAAATATCTTACCATGACTGCAAAGGGCTTTTGCGCTGACCTTCAGACATCAATGTATGGATGTCAAGTTTACAGTGCCCTCCAATTTCACCACTCTGGAAAAAGTCCTCCTTAAATCTGGTGTATAACAAAACATTAAGTTGAGTTCAGAGAACTTCTTCATGACCCAAGCATGTGGGTTGTAACTAAAGCGGATTACCAGTTTCCAAACTCAATTTTTTAAAAGAATTTAACTATTTATAATAGAAAATTTCAAATGTATATGAAAGTAACAGAATCATAACAGGAACCTAATATACCCACAACTCAACTTTGCAATGCAATCAACTGGTGGCCTGAGTCATCTATCCCCCACCCATTCCCCAACCCCTCTGCTATACTGTCAAAAGCAAATTCAAGATATATCCCTTTAGCCAGGCTTGGTGGCTCACCCCTATAATCCCAGCACTTTGGAAGGCTGAGGTAGAAGGATCACTTGAGCTCAAGAGTTTGAGACCAGCCTGGACAACGTTAAGAGACCCCATCTCTTCAAAACTTAAAAAATTAGCCAAGCCTGGTGGTACACTTCGGTAGTCCCAGCTACTTGAGAAGCTCAAGTGGGAGCATAACTTAGGTTTGGGAGGCCACAGCTGCAGTGAGCCATGATTATATCACTGTACTCCAGCCTGGGCAACAGAGCAAGACCCTGTCTCAAAAAAAAAAAAAGAAAAAAAAATCCCTGGATCTGAAAATATTTCAGAATTTCTATTAGATGTTAACATTAACCACTTAAATACCTGTCATGATTTCTCTTGATGTTTCTTAAATCAAGGTAAAGATTGGTTGCTCTGCAGTACTGAAGATAACGGGAACACACCAGACTTGAGTCACTCTGAAGTAAGGTTGAGCAAAAGAAAAAAAATAACTCCAATTATTAACACAGCAAGAACTCACCCAGACTTGCTAGACATGTTGACAGCATGGACACCCTCATGTTCAAACCACATGATGTGGTAAGGAAAGCTCTCCAAAAACTGCGTCTGCTGAAGGATATTTTCTCCTTCCCAGCAGACCCTGGCCAAGCATACTTTTGCCAGTTTCCCACTTTTAAGTTACTACGGAGAATTCCCAAATGCTCTGTCACCTCAAATTTTAAAGCCAAGAGCTGTATGTGTGGCTCAGTTTAGTCCCCTTTAAAAAAAAAAAAAAAAAAAAAGCACCCAGGACCAGTATTACTACCCCCACAGCTATGTCAAAAAGCAGTTTCCAAAAACAAGCCAAAAGAAACAAGGAAGAATGCACACATAAGAGACATTAAAGGCGGGGAGGGAAGTTTGCCAGTTTTAATAAGGGTACTTTCTGCAAACTGTAAAGTTTGTGGGAGCCTCCGTCTCAACAGCAACATGAGGGCAATATTTTCAAAGTAACTGAAGAAAGGACTTTAAGAGTCAGCCAGCTACCAGAGCCTGATTCTACTTCAACCAATCTGGGCTGTGCCGAGAGCTTCAAAAACTTTTATTTACTCTGGGTTTTATTTATAGACTTAAATACCATTTTAATCGTTTTTCCCAAAACTCCCAATGAACACGAAGCCTTCATCTCGACCTGCAGGGCATTTTGGAGTCTGTAGTTGGTAAAAGGTTGCAATGGACTAAATGTTTGTGTCTCTGCCAAATTCTTACATTGAAATGCTAATCCCCAGTGTGATGATATTAGGAGGTGGGGGGTAGCCAGGAGTTTGAGACATTAGGAGGCAAGGCTTTGAGGAGGTAATTAGGTTATAAGGGTAGAGCTTGCATAAATGAGATTAATGCCCTTATAAAAGGGACCCCAGGGAGCTCTCTTGCCCTCTTTTTTCCATGTGAGGAGATAACGAGAAGTCAGCAGTCTGCAACCTAGAAGAGGTTCCTCACTGGAATCCAATACACTGGCACCCTAATCTCAGACTTTCAACCTCCAGAACAGTGAGAAATCAATTTCTATTGTTTATAAGCCACCCACTGTATGGTATTTTGTTACAACAGCCCAAATAACTAAAACGGGGATCATACTCTGCTTGCACAAAACAAATCAAGGTAAATCTTAGCCAAAAGAACATTCTACAAGCCACCTTGAAAGAGCCATGCAAAATGGGGTTGTAATTCTTCTCTTGCCCTTTCCATGTGAACAGCTAGACTCTAGCCAAGTGTGTAAGATAGAACAGAACTTTGCTAAAGACACCCTGCAGTCGTGTAGCTTAATGGAATGCCTCACATCCTCGGGCCTCATTCACCTGGGTAGAATGCTCAAAGCTCTATTACGTGACACCCTCCTAGTGCTATAAAGCATATACTCAGTTTTTGAATGTGAGTAAATTTAAAAAATTTTTTTAGTGTCCCAGTGTGGTTGGAGATCGGAGACCCCTGAGATGTCAGAGACTCAGGGTTCAGGATTATTGAGTTAAAGAATACTGTACCTTAATCATAAGTGCTTACAACTCCCTCAACCTCTAAAAAGTAACACTGAGCCCTTTGCTGGGAACCAGGCCCTGCTGCACTGAGCATTTTTATCTGTAGAACCTCATTTCTTCCTTACCATATGCTACATAACAGGCATGGCTTTAAGGCAAAGGAAATAGAAACAAGGAAAGCCTAAGTACCTTGTCCAAGACTCAGGATCTGAACCCTGTAGTTGAGAGCCTGCTCTTGTATTTACTACCTAAAACTGCCTCCTGGCAACGTGTTTATCTGATCCACTGAGGTACAATATGGTATGACTGAAAGTAAACTGAAAAAAAATCTGCATTTTAATCCCACATGCATAATTAATTCTACAGGGTAGCTGTTCAGTCTTGGAGAAGTAGCTTAACTCCTCTGAGGACCCTGTTTTCCACACTGATAAAGTAGTATCTGCTCTATATGCCATAATGCTTATGAGCATCAAACTAGATAACACACAGAAAAGCTTTCTGCAAACTATAAGGCTTTGGGCAAATACAGAGCAGTATGGTGGTGCTTTATCATCTGTCCCAAAGTATCTGAGAATGAATTTGTAAAGATGTAATTTATCAATTTCTCTTCTTTAGCATATGTTTCGGGGGAAGATTCGAAACCTAAAATTATTCTTACTGTCTTAAAATATGACTATTTGATACATGTGGGATAAGGAGGACAGGGTTTCCAAAGGAAAGAGAACAACCTATTTGGGGAAGTTACATAAAATTCTAAGCCATAACTAAGTAAGAGTGAGGAATTCCTTTCATAGTGACGTCTATCTTGTTTTTACATTAAATCCAAATGATAAATACTAAAAATCAACCATCAATAATAAGTAATAAAAATAAAAAAGCTTGGTCAGGCACAGTGGCTCACGCCTGTAATCCCAGCACTTTGGGAGGCTGAGGTGGGCAGATCAAGAGGTCAGGAGTTCAAGACCAGCCTGGCAACATGGCAAAACCCTGTCTCTACTAAAAATACAAAAATTAGCTGGGAGGGGTAGCACGAGCCTGTAATCCCAGCTACTTGGGAGTCAGAAGCAGGAGAATCTTTTGAACTGGGGAGGCAGAGGTTGCAGTGAGCCGGGATCGTGCCACTGCACTCCAGCCTGGGCAACAGAGAGAGACTTCATCTCAAAAATAAATAAAATTAAAATTAAAAAAATAAATTAATAAAAAATAAGCTTATTTAGTAAGGAGCGAAACACCTACCGTTTCCTTAGGCTGACAGAGCATATGCATCTCCTCCAGCCTCTCTCTGGCATATCCAAAGTCAGCTTGTTTCCAGAAAATGTCCTCAGCTGACTCAAGAGTGTCTGTCCTATTTGCAAAGAAAAATATTCTGTGTTTTTTTTCTTTTTACTTCTTTTGAACCTTGAATTTTCATTCTAAAGGTTAAAATGCTAGAAGTTCCTTATTTTAATTTTTTTACAGTACACTATCATAGTTTTTCCAAAACTATGCCTCACTACATGAAGTTATCAAACTGTTATTCACAGAATCACTTCCTTATCATAAAAATATATAACAGACATGCATAAAGTTATCATCTGAAACTGAAGACAATGATGCATTCTTAATTACAGTATTTTCTTTACTGCATTAATAGTCCATCTATTGGAAGTACTAATTATACTTAATTCTCCCAGGAAGAATCAAGAGGAAACCATTCATTTATTTTTTTAGTAAACACTGGGGGAAAAAATTTTCTACGGTCCTGGTTGTTTTCTTCCTCTGGCAGAGGAAACTACAGCTATTCCTATCCCAGTGTGAGACGGTCAAGTGGAATTCATGACTGTGTAAACAAATTAATATCTAAATGAATTAGGAAGAGGGTATTCCATATGGAAACTCACCATCCCATGTCGACATAGCTGCAAACTGGGTAACCAAACCTGAACTCTGGTTTGCAGGATTTCTCATAACCCCAACAGTACTTTATATTTTCTAGGTGTTTCTAGAACATAAAACTTACATTTATTTCCCTTCTTCTGACATTTAGGGAAGACTCTTAGATTTTTCCATTAAGAAAACAAATCATTATAAAACATTCACATTTACAATTTACAATATGTATTCATATAATAATAAATTTAAAACTTACAGTTAATTCTAAAAAGCACAGTCTCAAGGTTCTTAACAATCCTCCTTACCCATCACCTCCACCATATCTGTCCCCTAACCAAAAGTCTGTGCTTTACCTAGACTCTCAAGGACTACTTGAATTAGAATTTCTTGAAGTAGCTTAAGAAACTGCCTTTCTCAGTGAGCAAGTAGATCCTAAAATCAGTCCCTAAAAGACATATACATTGGAATTTGTGCTACCAAAGGAATCACATCTAAATTGAATGAATCAGCAACTTCAATCAGCAATCAAGATCAGCAGAGACCCCACAACACCTGGACAACTCTGCCACCCTTGGGAACCACCCAGCTGCTGCTGGCCAAGGAGCTCAGAATGCTCTTCTGCAAGGCCCCAGGAGCAATGCTGGTCTGATTCCCAAGTTTGCTTTTCCATATGCTTCCTGTGCCAGCACCATGGGAAAGGAAGTGTCTCACAAAGCCCAGCTTTGATCTCTGAGGCCCTGTGAGATGTCTTAATGGGCTCCTATTTGAGGCCTTTCCAACTCCTCTAAAACAGAAAGAAGGCCACAGTAACAGGCTTAATTATGTGGAGACAGAGGCTGAGGTGTTATTACTGAAATTAAGTGCTAAGCGATCCTCTTACATGCCGGTTAAGAAAGAAGAGGTGTGAAATTCTTGTTACTTTAAACAAGATGTTCTTTCCTGCATAAAATCTAATTGCTTCATTTACAGAGTTTACAAACAGTATTGGCTACTTATTTATTTCAGAAGTGATTTAGATTTGAAATTTCACTCTCATCAATGGGACATAATTTTAACCAGTTTACTCACTTAGAAGTATTAAATGAAATTGAAACAATTATTAACTTATACAGTGACAACCAGAAATTAGAATTCTACCTTCAGTTTCAGGTTATAAAGCAGAACCAGCAAGCCAGCCCAAATTGCATCCTCATAAAAATAAGGAGAGAAGAAATAATACCTACCTTATATGGACAGAGAGAGTCTTTCTTACAGACAGTGGCAATATGCCTATTGTTGTGCAAAAAGAAGGGAATGTGCTCCTCTGGCAAGCGGATGCTGGCATAGTTATATAGAGGTTCGCCTGGAATGCTGTGAGTGTTAGGAGGAGCTTCATTTTGGCCACTCAGTGGGACTTCATGAATTAAGACTCCAAAGACAAGCAGCATTAACATAGCAACCTGAAAACCTAGAGACCAATGAAAACATCTTTGTTAACAAATTTCCTTTAAAAGTCCAAAACAAAAAAAAAGGGTCAAGGGCTAAGTATAATTACAAAGCACTTTGCTATCCCACTGAGTAATGTTCCTTTATTAAATTTTTTTTTTGAGCACTTTCCTGGGCCAGGTACTATGTTAGCAAATGGGTATACATAGGTGAGCAAAACAAGAAAGAGCCTTGCTGTCACGGCGCCTTTAACCTAGTACAACAGCCAAAAATAAGCAATCAAATACATAAACAACTTCAACTGATAACTGGGCCTGTGAATCAAACCAACTACGGGCCAGCAAACTTTTTTTATAAAGGAGAGGCAGTAGGTGTTTTTGGCTTTGCCAGACATAAGATCTCTGTGGCAACTACACAACAATGCCTCTGTTCAGAAAGTAGCCATGGTCTATTGTAAAAGAATGGATGAGACTGTGTTCCAATAAAACATTTTATATACAAAAATTATGGAAGAGCTTGATAGGATCCAGTTTAGTGATACCCAAAATAAAGTAAGGTAATATGATAGACAACATAGCATGGTGGCTAAGAACCTGAACTTTTAAAGCTCAGCCACCTGGATTTGAATCCCTGTCTGCAGTTTCCCAGCTGTAAGACCTTGAACAAGTTACTTAACCTTTCTGAATCTAACCTTTCCCATCTGTAAAATGGAAATAATAATAAACCTTCATCATAGAGCTATCGTTGAGTTAAATGAGTTAACTATTGGTAAAGTGTTCAGAAAAGTATCTGACATATACTAAATGCTACAGAAGTATTTATTAAATAAATGTTTAGGCCAGGCACAGTGGCTTACGCCTGTAATCCCACAATTTGGGAGGCTGAGGCAGGCAGACACAAGGTTAGGAGATCTAGACCAACCTGGCCAACATGGTGAAACCTTGTCTCTACTAAAAATACAAAAATTAGCTGGGTGTGGTGGTACATACCTCTAGTCCCAGCTATTTGGGAGGCTGAGGCAGGAGAATTGCATGAACCTGGGATACAGAGGCTGCAGTGGGCCAAGATCACACCACTGCACTCCAGCCTGGCAGCAGAGGGAGACTCCGTCTCAAAATAAATAAATAGATAAATGTTTAAAGTCATGTGGGGCAAGAAAGGGCCTAAATAACATTTGAGCTGAGATCTGAATGATGAGGAGGGGGACAAGCATTGGTGAGACAGCAAAGGGAGTAGGACGGCTCTGAGCAAGTGTGTGTCTGCTGAATAAAAAATTGTAATCACAATCAAGGTGTGGGCACAGACGATGTTCCAGGAGCTCTTCTAAATATCCGGGATACAGCAATGAAGGTGCAGTCATGAACTAAACTCATTGCCCTTGTGAAGCTTACATGCTAGCAGGTCTAATAATCAGCTGTGATAATATCTAAGTCTTAGAAACTCCAGGAGTGACATTAAGCAGTCTGCCTCAAAGACTCTGCCTTTAAACTCCCCCGTCATGCCTTTACCTTGTGAACAGTGACAATGGTCATGAAACTCACTACACTTCCAACTCACCCAGTAAGTGTTAAATCTCTTGGACCAGATTTCTCCTATATATCCCAGACATGATCCTGCCATTCTTAGGTCACTTTAGTGGGATCTTTGTTCTATAAGCGCTCTTTCCTCTGGATGAAGAGCCATAATATACATTGAATGTTTATCAGCTAGGACTGCTGTTTCCTGAGTCATACTGGAAAACCTATCTTTTGAAATTAGTTTTCATTGACCGTGGGCTATGAAGATGGACCCTTGGAAATAGACTGCAGGCCCAATGCGGTGGCTCATGCCTTTAATAGTAGCAGTTTGTTAGGCTGAGGCTGGCAGATTGCTTGAGTCCCTGAGTTTGAGACCAGCCTGGGCAACATGATGAAACCCCTATCTGCTAAGAAGGCAAAAAATCATCTGTAGTCCCAGCTGAAGTGAGAGAATCACTTTAGCCTGGGAAGTCAAGGCTGCAGTGAGTCATGATCTCACCACTGCACTGCAGTCTGGGTAACTCGAGGCAGATCCTGTCTCAAAAAAAAGAAAAAAGAAAGAAAGAGAAAGAAAAAAAGGAAGAGAGAGAAAGAAACAAAATGAAATGAAACTGACTGCTATATTCCATCAAACCTCAAGTTCCAAGGCCACGGAACTCAAAGTGAACAGTGGGGGCATCAAGAAGACATCCCTTTTACCCCCTTCCCCCTCCAGAGTAGTTACGTATTGTGGTTTATCACTTTGGCGGCCCTGAAGAGTATCGTGTTATCTGCTGTAAATCTGATTGAATTATAATAATATTTTTACTTGGAGCTTTTATCTAAGAATGAGTTGACAGCAGTTTCATAAAAATTTTAAAATATATATTAATAGTAACAATGATTCTACTTATAATAAAAATATTTACCTCTTGAATCCTCAGAACCACTCAGAAGCTTCTGTGATGTTTCAGGTCTCTAAAACCTGTCAGAAATGAAACATACTGCCTTAAGGGGATGCTAAAGTAGACTTAATCATTCAGGTGATGTTGTGAATTAAAGGAAATATTAAGAAAGAAAGTAATGTAACAAGATAACCCTCAGCCAGAAGGCCTGGCCCGTGGTGCTTTCTTTTCCTTAACGAATACCACACTGCTTAACAAGAGTTCACAGGCACCACTCCCAACACAGCAACTTGGACAAGATTCCAATGGGGAGCAGGAGGTGGCCCACTTTCTACAGGCATCCACTGGAACTGGCCAACAGGATACGAACGGATCAAACATTTCCACGGGCAAACAACTTTCCCATTCTGACAGCAGTAATCCCTCTGGCTGAATCACAGGGCTACCCACCTAGAGTGGTGAACCTCAGGGTTCCCAGACCTTCCTATTTTTTGACTGGTCCTTCCCGGTAATAAAAGTCATTGCTATGACCAAGCCCTGACCTTTGGTTAGCCAAGTCCATTGTCCTCTAGTGAGCTCTGGCCATCACTAAACTCACCGATCCGATCCGTAGAGAAGTAATGCTCAGGCGATGAAAAAAGTCTAAAGATGCAGATCAGAGAGCTGGCTTCTGCCGAGGGCATGTACCCACTTGCATAAGACGGCTGAGGGTGGCTGCCGGACCTGGCACAAAGCCTTCCTGGTGTCGGCCCTCCTGCAACACCTGCCGGGATGGGTGGCTGCACTCCTCCAGCACAGGACGCTTTGGTGACCAGGTTACTTTTCCTTCAGCTCAAAGTAGCTGGGTTCAGTCCACTCCGGAAACCCTTGATTAGATTTTCACAGGCCTAATGAGGGAGGAAAAAAGGGAAACACCTGAAAGATGATGAATAAGAGGGTTGACAGGGACATAGGGGGCGAAATGGGGCAATGTCGCAGAGCGACTGAGGTTGGAAAAGTTTAAAGGCATTGGCCAATGGAAAGTTCAACACACGGGAGACTCCGAACGACTCCTCAACTGCTGTCTCCCATTGGTGCCAAAAAGTCGGCGGGTGCCAGGCAGGGCACAGGAAGGGTTTGGCTGCCCGAGGGTCCAGCTGTCCGCTTGAACGTCAGTCCCGGCCTAGGGCTGAGGGATCAGCGGAGAGCGCCCCGCTGCAGGTGAGACGCCGAGCTGGTGTTCTGGACCCCCGGGCGCCGCCTGGGACTGCTTCGGGGGCGGAGATCCCCCGGGGCCGCCAGCCGCCCTGCACCGCGGCGCCCCGGGTCCCCAGCGCGCCTGGGAAGGGCCCGGGGGAGCGGCTCCGCCCCAGCCTGGAAACCGGGTCATCGCGGCTAGGGCCCAAGGCCGCCTGCGCTCCCGTGCAGGCGCCGGGAAGGGGCCGGGCGCCCGGGGCTGGGGAGGGTCAGGATCGGCTTCCGACCGCCGCCTCCCAGCCCGCAGGGGATGAGAAGGCGCAGGCGGAGAGCGTGCGCAGGCTACAGCCCTCCGGGAAGCCGCGCCGGGAGCCGGCACCACCCGGGGCGAGAGCGGCGCAGAGCGTGGCCGCGGCGGGGAGGGGAGCGGGGGGAAGGAAGGCTCCGCAGATTGCGGGCGAGTCCCACCTGGAGCCGGCGCAGCCGTGACTACCGAGGAGGAGCCGGAGGAGACGGCGGCTGTTCCAGAGGAGGGAGTCGTCATAACCGGCTACTGCCGCTCACCGGAAACCTTCGGCGCTGGAGCTGGGCCAGGGGGCGCCAAGGAGCAGCTGGGACACCTTGGCCAGCCGGCGCCGGGGGCGGGCTCGGGTTCCGCAGGGGCAGGACCGGGGCGACACCCCAGAGGGCCAGGGCGCGGGGAGTGGCCTCCACCCGGCAAGCGCGGCAGGGAGGGGCTCAGAGTGGGGAAACCTTCTGCTCTTCCTGGCGCTCTCCCGCGAACGTTCGCGCGAGTCCGCCAGCTCCCTCACCAGGGTAGGAAAGACCCGCGGCGCCGGCCGAAGCCGGACACCCAGCTCCAGCGCAGCAGCCCGCGCCTCCTGGAGCGAGAGGTTAAAGCGCTCAGAGGACGTTAGGACGGGGTGGGTAGAAAACCTGACCCTGTTCGTCTCTTCTGCGTTGCACTGAGGCGGATTTTTACTGTTGCCTTTCAGGCAGAAGTTGCCGCCCTAACTTCCAAATTTGGGAACTGAACATAGTTCACCGAATACACTTTGTGGTGGTGAGGATACTTTGGAGTCCACACACATTTTAAAAGCAGTATAGTTTTACACATCTGTAAACTCATCAAGTTCAAATGCCACTCTGCGGAGTTTAATTTTTGTGGTTTTGTTAATTTAGAATATTTTGATTATTACTGCTTATTTATAATTATTTGAACTCCAGTCTCCCATTGTATTTTCCTCTAAGCACCCTCAGTCCTAGTATTCCATCTAGAGCACAGTAGAGTTGATCATTAAATAGTGACTAAAGTTGAACCGATTATATGAAGGTGATGCCTTCAAAACAAACATGCTCAAATGCATCAAGTCACCAGAAGTAAGTAATATGATTATAAGGAAACAAGTTTGTTTCCAAAGGCTTACATGCTTTTTAAGTAATTTTTTAAAAGTAATGTTGTTTAAGAATTGTTACAGGTTCCATTAGTGACCTGCTAGATGAAGAATATTATCTGAAATTTTTGTCAAATAATAACAGCAAAAACGTATATGGTATTTGGCATGTGCCAAACATTGTTCTAAAGCACGTTACGGTATTTATTTATTTTTTTTTTTATGAAAAACAATTTGCCTCTAAGGGAACTGTCAGAGGCATGTGAACCAGAGCAACTCCATCTTAAATAGGAGCTGGGTAAAATGAGGCTGAAACCTACTGGGCTGCATTCCCAGACGGTTAAGGTATTCTAAGTCATGGGATGAAATAGGAGATTGGCACAAGATACAGGCCATAAAGACCTTGCTGATAAAACAGGTTGCTGTAAAGCAGCCAGCCAAAACCAAGATGGCCATGAAAGTGACCTCTGGAAGTCCTTACTATTACACTCCCATCAGCACCATGACAGTTTACGAATGCCATGGCAATGTCAGAAAGTTACTCTATATGTCTAAAAAGGGAAGGCCTAAATCCTCCGTCCCTTGTTTAGCATGTCATCAAGAAAGAATCCTAAAAATGGGCAGCTAGCAGCCCTTGGGGCTGCTTTGTCTATGGAGTAGCCATTCTTTTATTCCTTTACTTTCTTAATAAACTTGCTTTCACTTTGCACTGCGGACTTGCCCTGAATTCTTTCTTGCTGGAGATTCAAGATCCCTCTCTTGGGGTCTGGATGGGGATCCCTTTCCTGTGACAGAATTGCTGCTCTATTATTACTTTGCATACTTCACCCATCCCACACTAATAAAGACGGTAATTTTTTTTAATGCTTCCTCCAGCCAGGCACTGTGGCCCATGCCAGTAGTCCCAGCTACTCAGGAGGATCGCTTGAGCCCAGGGAGGTCAAGGCTGCAGTGAGCCATGATTGAGACACTGCACTCTAGCCTGGGCCACAGTGATATACTGTCAAAAAAAAAAAAAAAAAAAAAAAAGCTTCCTCAGCCTACTTGCTACCATCCTATTTTTGTCACATACAAAAAGGTTCAAATTAGTATGACATCTACATGATACTATTATTTTTTGTAGACAGGTTCTTGCTATGTTGCTAGCACTGGTTTCCAACTCCTGGCATCAAGTGATCTTCCAGCCTTGACCTCCCAAAGTGCTGGGATTACAGGTGTGAGCCACCACGCCTGGCTACATGGTGCTATTTTAAACAGCAACGTATTGAATGGTCATTCAGACTTACAGGGAACAGATATGATAAACTTGAACATGAGATTTAGTCTAACTGAAACAGCCATTCTGAAATAGAATTTATCTCCAAAATACCAATGTTAAATTTTCTTCAAGTTGACATAAAACTCGAATGTCTACCAATAGAAGGCTGGTTGAATAAACTATGGTTTATCCATACATTGTAAAACTATGCGGGCATAAAAAGGAATTGAGAAATATCTCTATACATCACAGGATATTTACTGAGTGGGAAAATGATATGTAATATGTAAAATACCATTTTTCTAAGAAGAATATGTATTATACATGTATACACACATGTATTTACTAATTATTATTTTACAAGAAGAATCACATTTAAAATGACTATGTGGGGAAGGAGGGAAGAGAAGGGGCATAAGGAACAAAGAAGACATGACTTTTTGTTTTTTGGATTTATGTGTGTGTGTGTGTGTGTGTGTGTGTGAGAGAGAGAGAGAGAGAGAGAGAGAGAGAGTCTCACTATTGCCCAGGCTGGAGTACAATGGTACAATCTCAGATCACTGCAACCTCAGCCTCCTGGGTTCAAGCAATTCTCCTGCCTCAACCTCCCGAGTAACTGCGATTACAGGCATGCGCCACCACACCTGGCTAATATTTGTATTTTTAGTAGAGATGGAGTTTCACCATGTTGGTCAGGCTAGTCTCAAACTCCTGACCTTAAGTGATCCGCCCACCTTGGCCTCCCAAACTGCTGGGATTACAGGTGTGAGCCACCACGCCCAGCCTAAAGACATGACTTTGGAGTCATGTAAATATATGACATTATAAAGTAAAATTAAATTTTAAAAAAGCAATCTTTGATAGTAAAATGAAACTAAATGAACCTAAATGTTTTCCAATTTGGCATATCACCCAGAGGAGCTATCCCAAGTGACTTTAAAACTTAATTTATATATACTTAGCGGGATGTATTCTCAGGACTAAAATAATTATAGAAAACTCTGTAGACTGCATTCCATAACAAAATTGTTGGTGGCACTGTTGGTATTGTGGGATACACCAAGTTGAAGTAAGTATGATGGTAACTTTGAAGCTGACATTTTTCACATGAGATAGAGATGAAAGTTTGATCAGACTATATAGACGTCCTGTAGTTCTGATTTTCAGTTGGAGGCCTCAGTATGATTAATAATACGGTTAATCTTTAAAAACAAATCTCTCCTACATGCTCCATTGAAAAGGCCTAGAGACAAGCTACCCAGTAGGAAGAAGTACCCCTTTGTGCTCAGACTGTGATCTCTGCAAACCATTTCCCATTACAAGAAACACTGACTCCATAGAACAATGGATGATCTTGGGTCTGAACCAGTACCCTGCAACATCTTACATCAGGACGCAGTGAAGCAATCAAAAGGCTATTAGGGTCATATCAAAAGGACTCAGGAACTACCTTGAAAACCTTCCTACTGGCCAAAGATAGGATAATTTAAAACATCAGTAAAGGTAACTGTAATGGGATGAAGCACAGATATATTTAAATAATGATATCAGATACAACCAATCAACCAAACATGCAAACCAAAAATGTATCACTGTTCATTTTTAATGATAGAAGAAAACCAACTCTTATTCTGAAAACGTAAACAAAGGCACACTGTCTTTCCTATATGAAATATGATGCAAGTAGTGAAATAACTGAAGTAAATTTTTACAGAAATATTCCAGCTACTAAGTGAAAAAGAAATGACGAATAGTATCACTCCACAGGCTCTATGAACCAATAGATTCAAGAAGTGTTCATCAGTGATTTCTATATCACTATTGAGAAACCTTCAGACATTATCTGTCTCCTGCTGGAAGAATACACTTCCATCTAATGAAGTATATTTGTTGAAAAATTATTGCCTTTAGATCTAAACACAGGAGGCAGAACACACTAAATCAGCATCTAGATGGAGGGAAACTCTATAGGACAAATGACCTAGTTTTTTCTACAAATAAGAAGCCTCATAGAAATTCCAAGAATTAAGAAAAAGAGAGAGATGGAAGAATGCATAGATTTAAAAATTGAGACAAATCCAACAAACTACAATGAGTAAACCTGATTTCATTTTTTGTTTTGTTTTGTTTTGTTTTGTTTTGAGACAGAGTCTCACTCTGTCACCCAGGCTGTAGTGCAGTGGTGTAATCTCGGCTCACTGCAACCTCCACTTCCCAGGTTCAAGCAATTCTCCTGCCTCAGCTTCCTGAGTAGCTGGGACTACAGGCGTGTGCCACCACACTCAGCTAATTTATTTTTATTTTTAATAGAGACGGGATTTCACCATGTTGGCCAGGCTGGTCTCGAATTCCTGACCTCAGGTGATCTGCCTGCCTCGGCCTCCCAAAGTACTGAGATTACAGGCGTGAGCCACCGCGCCCTGTCTGAAGTTTTTAATGAATAAATTTTTGCTATAACTAATCTATATGCTTATGATTTTACAGAAAAGCAGTAAGAAAAGTAGCACCACATAGTTAATGATTTAAAACATGGACTCTGGAGCCAAACTGCACAAATTAGAATTCCAGCTTTGCCACTTACTTTGCCATATGACCTTGAGGAAGTTACTTAACTTTTATTTTTATTATATTATTTTGAGATGGACTCTAGCTCTGTCGTCCAGGCTGGAGTGCAGTGGCGAGATCTCGGCTCACTGCAACCTCGGCCTCCTGAGTTCAAGCAATTCTCCTGCCTTAGCCTCCCGAGCAGCTGGGACTACAGGTGCGCCACCATGCCCAGCTAATTTTTGTATTTTTAGTACAGACGGGGTTTCACCATATTGGCCAGGCTGGTCTCAAACTCCTGACCTCGTGATCCACCCGCCTCAGCCTCCCAAAGTGCTGGGATTACGGGCGTGAACCACCTCGACCAGCATTTAAACTTTATTTTTTAAAATGGGGGTGATAATGACATCCACTTTAAAAAGTTGACTTGATGATCAAGTGTGAGTACACACTTTCTTTTCCAAAATCCTTGGGCCCCTGTGTGTTCCTTAACTTTAAAAAATAGTTTAAGGCCTGGCACGGTGGCTCTTGCCAGTAATCCCAGCACTTTGAGAAGCCGAAGCTGGTGCATCACGAGGTCAGGAGTTCCAGACCAGCCTGACCAACATGGTGAAACCCCCGTCTCTCCTAAAAATACAAAAATTAGCCAGGTGTCGTGGCGCGAGCCTGTATTTCCAGCTACTTAGGAGGCTGAGGCAGGAAAATCGCTTGAACCTGGAAGGCGGAAGCTGCAGTGAGCTGAGACAGCGCCATTGCACTCCAGCTGGGTGACAGAGGGAGACTCAGTCTCAAAAAAATAAAAAAAAAGGAAAAAAATAGAATACATATGCCCATCGTTTAAGTTAATACCCTTATTGAGCCTTGAGTCAGTACCCCATAATCTCACACAATATTTCTGCAGCAAAATGTATGAGTATTCACACCAAGTTATACATAACCCTATGTCAGTGCAGTGCATCACCAATGCGGATTTAACAACAAATGTATTAAAATATATATGGTTTTTTTAGAGCTTTGTGGATTTCAGAACAGTGATTATGGGATTATAATCCTACAGAAGTGAATTCCTTACACAGTGCTTGGAACAAGATAAGACTATGTTTCCCAAAAAAATAAAAAAGAAAAAGACTATGCTTCCTATTTCCCACCTGACCACAGATTTTTGAACAGTATGTAATTTTTAAAAATAAGATTGTAATTTTCAAAGAGATAAATCGGCATGGCATTTTATAAAAATGAAAGGAACACCTCTATCTAGCATGCTGTGCCCATACCTGTAAATGCAAGAATGTTTAATAATAAACAGAAAAACTTGCCATTACTCTCATTTAATATTATTTGTGATTCTAAATATTAAATTTAGCCTACTTGGGAGTACGGCAGTGTAGAGAATTCCAGGCAGTTCTAAAAGTAAATTCTCTTTACCATATTTGTGAATTACTGAAGCATTCTGATTTTTTTTTTTTGGTTTTGAGAAAAGAGTTTAAGTATTAATAAGAAAGACATTTAATTTCCAGTCTATCTTGTAAAAAGATCTTAATTTGCTAAAAGGTAAAATGCATATGTATAAAGGCAACAGATTAAAAGTACCTGAAAGGACCAAAGTTAGAGCTTAATCAAAGCAATATGAACTCAGATATAAAGGATAACTTACTTTAACTGTTATTACTTGAATACATAAACTTAAGAAGACTTTTAGAAGAATGTCTTGATATTGTTTAAGATTAAAAACTGACACCAATAATTCTTTACAGTAGCTTTTTTAAAAAAAATTTAATTTTTTTTTTTGAGAAAAGAGTCTTGCTTTGTCGCCAGGCGCCAGGCTGGAGTGCAGTGGCTCCATCTCAGCTCACTGCAACCTCCACCTCCCAGGTTCAAGCAATTCTCCTGCCTCAGCCTCCCGAGTAGCTGGGACTACAGGTGCACGCCACCACGCCCAACTAATATTTGTATTTTAGTAGAGACAGGGTTTCACTATGTTGGCCAGGATGGTCTCAATCTCTTGACCTCGTGATCTGCCCGTCTCAGCCTCCCAAAGTGCTGGGATTACAGGCGTGAGCCACCACACCCAGCCTACAGTAGCTTTTTTCTTTCAAGAATGGAAACATCTAATTGCAAATCATTTTCCTATCCATTAAAATATAAATACTATTTTGCTAAAATATGAGTAGAGATCACCTAGTCCTAAGTCAATTCTTAGAACTGTGTTTTCCAAAAATACATCTTCATTCAGGCCAGGCTTGGTGGCTCATGCCTATAATCCCAGCACTTTGGGAGGCTAAAGTGGGCAGGTCACTTGAGGTCAAGAGTTCAAGACCAGCCTGGCCAACATGGTGAAACCTGTCTCTACTAAAAATACAAACATTAGCTGGGCATGTTGGCATGCACCTGTAATCCCAGCTACTTGGGAGGCTGAGGCAGGAGGATTGCTTAAACCTGGGAGGCAGAGGTTGCAGTGAGCCGAGATTGTGCCAGTGCACTCCAGCCTGGACAACAGAGTGAGACTGTCCAAATAAAAAAAGAAAGAAAGAAAAACTACAGTTAATATTAATAATTACAATACTAACAACTTATAGAAAATTAAGGCTTATCTTCATTTTCTTAAAATATTAATCTCAAATGTAAACAAGTTATATTTTCATAAAACAATATTCATTCCTCATTCATTGCTATTGACCACTAAAAATTTTGTTAAAAATGAAATACACTATTACTATTTTAAAATCTTTATTCAATCAGATCCATGCTTATTTACATTATCTTTCATTTAGAATTAAAATATCAATCTGTAGTTTAAATCATACTTTAGCCCTTTACAAAATATGTGATTAAAGATTTTATAGTTTAAAATGGACTTTGAATAGGGAAAACTCGATTCACTTTTTTAATCCAAATGAAAAATTATGATACACTAGAATATAAATGTATACGTACTAAACATACGGTATTAAAACATCGACAATTATTTTTTTCTTCTATTTTCTAAATACTATAAATCATATACTTTTAATAAACAATGAAATAAAACTCTCAATAAATGCCAACTGAAGAGATGGAGAAAAAAAATTTCCTTAACATTCTTTTCACTTACTTTACCGCAAACTCATGTTTCCTAGGTCAGAAGCTATCCACATTTAGAATATCTTAAGTCACAATATAGATATATTTGGTATATTCCACATGCTAAACACTGTACAACTGGCAATTCCCAAAAAAGAAGTAAAAGAAATGGTAGACTCAATTTAGCCTCCCAAGAATTGGAAGGACACCTACAGTCTGTGCTTAATTGTCTATATATCACCAAACAACCTTCCCTTCGTTTACTCCTTTTTTATATTCTTGAAAATGTTATTATTTGCAGTAGCTTCTTTCTTTCAAGAATGGAAACATCTAATTGCAAATCATTTTCCTATCCATTAAAATATTATTTTGCTAGAATATGGGTAGAGATGTTTTAATGACAAACAGCAAAGTATAGCAAGGAATATTCAATAGGTATTCTGCCACCTACTGGAGTTTTTAAAGAAACTGTTTGTTCACTTTAACTTATAGAAGTATTGAGAGATCTGAGAGTATAACTATCAAAATATGATCAGTGCATGAGCTACTTATTTGTAGATAAGAGTAATATATGGTAATATATAGCCAGAAACTTAAATAGCTATCATTTTTAAATAAATTCAAAAACACTTTAAAATTTTCAGTGAATTGATCTTATTTATGTTCATAAGGATTAAGAAAAAAATGTTTAATATTATAAAATTAAAAGGTTTAGCAAAGAGTTTTATTGCAATCTTTTCGCTGCAACTGCAGTTTTTTCTACTAATGGATATTTTAAAGGGACTATTTCATAATTCCAAAACGTCTAGTTTCAAATGCTTCACAGAATTTCATAACTTA
The DNA here is from genome assembly GCA_963573385.1 of Cacajao melanocephalus. NCBI lineage: Eukaryota > Metazoa > Chordata > Mammalia > Primates > Pitheciidae > Cacajao > Cacajao melanocephalus. Next base: position 41,653 of record CAUYLG010012781.1, on the reverse strand, counting down.
CGTTTCGCATACAGTAGTCTCCCCTTATCCACGATTTTGCTTTCTATGGTTTCAGTTACACATGGTCAACCACACTCTGATTATAGGTGAGGACAGTACAATACTTTGAGAGAGAGACAGATCACATTTGCATAACTTTTATTACAGTGCATTGTTCTACTTTCAGTTATTGTTTATCTCTTGCTGTGCCTAATTTATAAATAAAACCTTATCATAGGTATATATGTATAGGACAAAACAATATATAGAAAGTTCTATACTATCCATGGTTTCAGACGTTCACTGGGGGTCTTGGAACATATGTCCCATGGACAAGAGGGAACTACTGTATTTTCTAATCCTATACATTTCTTATTGCTTATCTGTCCTGTCATTCTGCCCTTGAATATTACAAAAAAAAGTCAAGCTGACAAAAAGCTATTAGACTGCTTTTTACTACTAAAATGAAGAAAATTAATTGTATACATTTGCCTCACACTGCAAGAATATTTATTAACACTACAAATCAGAGATCCAATGACAGAAACACTGTCTGGAATACAAAAAGAACAAAAATGAGGTCATTTGAATTGCCCTGAAAAACTCTCCAAATTCTTTGAGATGGCTTACTTATAGCTATACTTTGAAGTAGTAGTGTTTAAAACTGAACTACAAATTAAATGAGTTTTCTGTTTTATTTTTTTGTTTGTTTGTTTTGAGATGGAGTCTTGCTCTGTCACCCAGGCTGGAGTACAGTGGTACAATCTTGGCTCATTGCAACCTCTGCCTCCCAGGTTCAAGCAATTCTCCTGCCTCAGCCTCCCAAGTAGCTGGGATTACAGGCACATGCCACCATGCCAGGCTAATTTTTGTATTTTTAGTAGAGACGGGGTTTCACCAAACTGTTAGTCATTCTGGTCTTGAACTCCTGACCTTAGGTGATCCGCCCGCTTCAGCCTCCCAAAGTGCTGGGATTACAGGCGTGAGCCATGGCACCCAGCCATAAATGAGAGTTTTTATGTGCAAGTAAAGGCAGTTAAATAACTTTAAGTAATAAAATGCATCAAAATATTTCACAGATTGAAAACACAGCCTGGTTACCTTTTTGAATAAAATAACATTTGGAAGAAGGCATAGCTATTTTTAAAAGCTATTCCATGCTTTCTTTGTGTTTAAAGTTTCAAGAAAAAATAAAAAGATAAATCACACAGAATTATAAAATGCCAAATTCAAGTTAACTCCTATAATTTTTCTATTTTGTTATGAATATTAGGTTATATCAAACATTCATTTTTAAATGTGCTAAAAATATGGGTTTACAAAATATGAACAGGTAATTTTTAAAGAGTAAATTATGTTAAGAACTTTATTATTTTTTATTATTTTTATATGGTAGTAAAATAATGCCTCTTCAAAGTCATTTAAATGTTACTGATGCCATCACAAAATCATTATAAATAAATTTTCTCTACTATCCAATTACATCTAGATAACACTGAATATGTACAGGTTTCTCTGGATAAGTACCAAAAGGTACCACATTTTATACAGACTTAATTGTGAAAGCTGGGTGAAATAAATTTTCAGACCAAAATTTATTTTAAGTTTAAATCGTTCGCTCTTTAAATTTCAGACAGTGTCAGTGTGATTTACTTTTAAAGGAAAAAAAGTTAGTTTAAAATTTATAACCACAGATTTAGTAATTTTTTACTTAAACACTTAATGTACATTTTCATGAGTAATAATTAAGATATGCTGAAAACTTAAATGTGAAAGATTTCAAAGTTTCAGTATGTTAACATTACTCTTTAAAGGTTCTTAATATATATATATAAACACAAATTATAGAAACAACTAGGTGTATTTCTGCAATACATATATGAACACCATTCTTCTTCCCTAGCAATATTGATATAAGGATAAAGTAATATATCTCTGTGCTGTTCAAGGAAAAAAAATGAATGCTTTAAAAAATAAATCTTTAAAGAATAGTTTCAAAAATAAAGTTCAAATATTGCACAAAATAATTTAACTGTAAATATTACTACATAGTGTAAAACAATTTTTAAAAAAATTTTTACACTCTACAGTCAATATCATTTTCTAATTCTATAAAAGAATTTATTGGAAGTCCACATTAAATGTTTAGATATTAAATGTTTACATTCAGTTTGATGGGAATTAAATTTTCACAAGTTAACTGAGCCTTTGTCTTAAAAGTTCATCTATTTGAGTTTTATACATATTTTTTACATCTTCAAGATCTAATCGAAGTTCTTCTGCCTCTTCTGCTTTTTCTCCATACATCTGCAGAATAGTGTTGTACCTTTGGTCCAAATCCTGCAAAATATATGTTTATAATTTTTAATATAACTACACAGAACTTCTTTAATATTTATATTGCCATAGAAGTCAACAGTTAAAATACTACAATTTAAATAAAAGCATATACTCATCTCTTTTAAAAATTAAACTCACACTCCAGTCTATGTTGAAATAAATAGCAAAAAAAAAAAATAATAATTAAAGAAAAAAACCAAGCTAGATAGCTATCGATTTTACCCTCTCTCTCCACTAAATTTACAATTCTCCCCATATATGGCTTCTCTCCCATTAATGTAAGCACACTTAATAAAAATTTAGTTTCTTTGTTCCATAGTGGTGTAAGTTTTACCTGGCATTTAGCCCAGAGGAAAGATCAAAAGAAAATATATGCTCATTTATTGCTTAACAGTGTCTTCTAACATCCAGATATGATCATTGTGATGATACATGTAAGATCAAAAGTTAATGTTATAAATGAAGCTTAATGTTATAAATGTAATAAATGAAATCTAGTTCTTTTCCTATACTGGAACTAAACATGATTGTGAAAATTATTTTCAATATGTAATGACATAAGCAACATAAAAGAATCATTTTTAAAGTTCTTTGCTCAAATATTAATACTCTTTAATTTTCAAAGAAATCACTAATGCATACGTATATGCATTTTATATAAACTAAAAACATGAGATTAAATGTAAATGAACTAAAATATCTTAAACTCATCCTTAAGTGAAGAATACTTACTCTTAGCTGAGTTCTAAGTTTGGGTAACTCCTTCACCTTCTCTTCAAGTTCATCAGTTTGATTTGTTAATTTAACTAGTTCTTCAGCCATTATTGATCGAGTTTTTTCTAGATTGCCAATTTCTAGCTAAGAAGCATTACCACAAAATAGTTTAAGTCAAAATATATCTTTAATACTCCCGCTAATATAAAAATATTTAATATGTATGTTTTTTTTTAAATAGACATGTCAACATATAACCTTGCGCTAGCTCTTTAAGTAAAGGAAACAGTGGCAGAAAACGGGTCCCAATTTTCCTGAGAGGTATACCATTTATAAGGTTTACTATGCCACAGAGATAAAGAAGAAAATCCAATTGTTTGAAAACATGCAACCATATATTTTTTCTAATCTAAGGAAATGACATATATTTCACTTATTCTAAATTACTAAAAGAACCCAAAGAAATAAAAACATACTTTAACATAGCCCCACCTGTGTAGGTTGTATTGATAGAGGCTTTCATCACTAACAAAGAAATTAATTAGGTCCCTGTATAGCATACCGGCTATACAAACATCTGAGATTAAGATTATTCTGATCTACTTTTTGCCAATTCAAGTTCTTTAATAGAGTAATATTTTCATATAACTAAAAGTACATAATGAGAGTAGAATTTTTACCTACTTCTGAGTGTACTGTGTTTAACACTGAAAAGAGGTATCCTTATTCAAAATGCGTTGGACCAGGAATGTTTCAAATTTCTTATTTTTTTTTTCAGATTTTGGAATATTTGCATTACGTACTTACTGGTTGAGCATCCCAAATCTGGAAATCCAAAATGCTCAATTCAGCATTTCCTTTGAGCATCATGTCAGCACTCAAAGTTTTGGATTTTGGGGCATTTCGAATTTCAGATTTGGGATGCTCAACCTGTAAAACACTTTAACATTTCTGACCGCACGAAGTTTTTTAAAAGCCAAAAGGTAAGATAGGAGGATGCTCCCTCAACAACTCATGTTGTTTCCTCCCATGTACAGGGTGTTACAGTTCTAACATCTCTCATATCCTTTATTCCTTCATTCCCGGGGGAGTTGGAATAACTTATCTAGGAGGTAAATCTGAATAGAACAGGCATTCTCAGCTCAGCAACTTCCCTTTATCCTGTTGGGAAAGAGCTGCTTGAAAGGAGGAGGCATTCTCTGCTCCTAGATGCTTATGTCTCATGTAGGCAGGTTGTAACACATGGGATGCCTGCCCCAGCCCAGCATTTCCAGTGACAAATCAGCCAAATCTACCTAATTCTGGCAATCAGCCAGGTTCAGCTGGCTGTTTTCCTTAGTTAATTTCCCTTTTTAGCCTTTATCATTGATATATGTGATACATTTTGGGCTTCACATGCCACTTATGTCATCTTGTTTCTCAATTTGCTCAGAATTCAGATGGAAATGAAGGGTGCTATTTATTGGGCCCCAAAACTTCATTTACTTCCATAGCAAATTTAATTTTTCCAATACCTGTAAATGGGTAATTTCCCCTTCCCTTAGCTTTAGCTGAGACTGTAGGTTTTCAATAATGCTTGATCCTGCTCCCATCCTTACAGCATCATAAAGGTTGCTTCCATTTGCTGATACAGACATTGGTCCAAATGAGTGATCATGAGACTCATCCTATGTTAATTAAGAAAGCACACTCAGTCATTTGGTTATCATAGCTTGTGTTCCATTACCAGGTTCGAACAAAAATGGTTCTATCAATTTTTGCTTTAAATGATTATGACTTTCTCAAAGGCAGAAAATCATCCATGTATTTCCTCTCACTACAATTAGTACTCCTCCACAAGTATTCGGATGAATTGTCTATAGAATGGCAAGGTCATGGTGACAGGCAATCTTGACATTTGCATATTTCCTTTATTATTATTCTAAGAACTAAGCATATATGAAAATAAAACATCACCTGAGACAGAAAAGATGTCTGTAGTCCTGCCATATCAACACCACTTATTGAACTTGAGCGTGACATGGTGGGAGTGCTGGAAACAGAAAATGGCTTGCGTTCCTTAGGGAGTAAAAAAAAAAAAAATTCTGTTCAGATTAAAGAGCAAAGAGATAAGCAGAGAAAGAAAGAACATTTTCTAGGTTAACGAGAACAAAGATTCAATCTTTTAAAAAAGCCAAACTACAAAGGAATTCAATACAATCAAATAAAGAAAAAAAATTTTTTAAAGATTCATTCTAATTTTCCCATAAAATGACTTCTGAAGTCTTATCAAAAATATAATATTGGGCGGGGTGCGGTGGCTCATGCCTGTAATCGCAGCGCTTTGGAAGTCTGAGGCACGCAGATCACAAGGTCAGGAGTTCGAGACCAGCCCAGGCAAAATGGTGAAATCCTGTCTCTACTAAACAATAATAAAAAAATTATCTGGGCATGGTGGTGCATGCCTGTAGTCCCAGCTACTCGGGAGGCTGAGGCAGGAGAATAGCTAGAATCCAGGAGGCAGAGGTTGCAGTGAGCCGAGATCACAAAACTGAACTCCAGCCTAGGCGACAGAGCAAGACTCCATCTCAAAAAAAAAAAAAAGTACAATATTTGGCTGGGCACGGTGGCTCATGCCTGTAAATCCCAGCACTTTGGGAGACTGAGGCAGGCAGATCATCAGAGATAGGAACTTCAAGACCATCCTGACCAACATGGAGAAACCTCGTCTCTACGAAAAATACAAAATTAGCCGGACATGGTGGCACATGCATGTAATCCCAGCTACTTGGAAGGCTGAAGCAGGAGAATCGCTGGAACCTGGGAGGAAGAGGTTGCAGTGAGCCGAGACCGCACCATTGCACTCCAGCCTGGGCAACAAGAGTGAAACTCTGTCTCAAAAAAATAAAAAAGAAAAAAGTACAAAATGTACTAATTAAAACTGTAGATAGACTTAGTTATATCATCACAGGACCCATTTATTACAATAATGTACTTTGTTGGGTTTTTATAATGGAATGAGAATGTTTCTGTTAAGCTTCATATTATACAAAATACTATCAGTTAAACCTGTTTCTGTAACATAAAATTACTGATGAGTGTTAAAAACCATAAAATTTCTGGCTTATCCATTTTATTTTTAATGTATTTTTAAAATTCCAAATAAGTTCAACAGGTAATTTAAATTTACATATAAGTAGTTTAAATATATTATGCTAATTCCAAGTACACTATAATTCTTTCAATACAAAAAACTCATTGTATTTTTATTTTTCTTGTTTTTTAGAAAGAGTCTCGCTCTGACGCCCAGGCTGCAGTGCAGTGATGCAATCTCGGCTCATGGCAGCCTCTGCCTCTCGAGTATAAGCAAATTCTCTCACCTCTGCCTCCCAAGTAGCTGGGATTACAGGCTCATGCCACCATACCTGGCTAATTTTTGTATTTTTAGTAGAGACGGGGATTTGCCATGTTGGCCAGGCTTGTCTCAACTCCTGGGCTCAAGTGATCCACCTACCTCAGCCTCTCAAAGTGCTGGGATTACAGGTGTGAGCCACCAAGCCCAGCCTCAGAAAATTCATTTTAGAAAAATTACCCTCATTAACCAGAAAGCAAGCAAGCCAGATTTACTCCTTAAGTGCCTATGGGCCAAATGAAGTGAGTGCACTGGTTTCAGTGAGAGATGAGTAAATTCATTTAAAAAGGGGCAATTTCAAGTCCTAGAAATCATAGATCTCTTTGGATAAACTCAAATTACTTTGGGTCCACTCCGAGCAGGACACTGATTATAATAATAGAATTCATCACTATGTTGATTTCAGACATTGAAAAAATGATACTTATAAAGCAGCAATGTCCAATCTTTTGGTTCCCTGGGCCACATTTGAAAATTGTCTTGGGCCACACATAAAATACACTAACAATAGCTGATGAAGCAAAAAAAAAAAAAAAAAAAAAAAACCATTAAAAAAATCTAATGTTGTTTTAAGAAAGTTTAAGAATTTTTGTTGGGGTTCATTTAAATTCATCCTGGGCCACATGCCAACCAGGGCCACAGGTTGGACAAGCTTATTAAACAGCATAGCTAAAATTAAAAAACATGACTGGGTGTGGTGGCTCACGCCTGTAATACAGCACTTTGGGAGGCTGAGGCGGGTAGTCTTCTGAGGTCAGGTGTTTGAGACCACCAGACTGGCCAATGTGGTGAAACCCTGTCCCTACTAAAAATACAAAAATTAGCTGGGCATGGTGGCACGTGTCTATAACCCCAGCTACTTGGGAGCCTGAGGCAGGAGAATCGCTTGGACCTGGGAGGTGGAGATTGCAGTGAGCCACTGCACTCCAGCCTGGGTGACAAGAGCAAACCTCCATCTCAAAAAAAAAAAAAAAAAAAAAAAAAAAAAGATTAATCACAGCATCTACTAAATGGTTACACCAAAAACAAACAAAAAGGAAATTCAATACCTTTTCTTTTATTGCTTCTTGAGTAAAAATGGCTTTCTTCCTTTCTTGTTCAACTTTCATTCTTTCCATTTCTAACTGACTATTCAACAATGTCTAATGGAGAGATATAAAGTTAGACAATTTCTGTGATACTGATTCACGTCCTGATAATAAGTCAATCCCACAGTTAGAAGCATGAAGTAGAAACTCATATTTGTTTCACTACTAAAGAATAAGTTCCAAAAGCAGTGGCATCACCCATTTCATCTTGTTATCTCATTAGTTTGTTGCCAGCCCCAACCATTCTCTAATGTAAGCCCCAACCATTCTCTAATGTAAGCCCTAAGAGGTGAGTGATCACGAAGAGAAATACCTTTTCTTTCCTTGTTTCTTCAAGTGTCCTTACGTATTCATCTTTTAGGTTTTCTAATTCAACCTGGTACCTATTAAACCAAAGAAAATTAAAAAACAAAAAACAGAAATGAAAAAGATGACTGTATACACTATTAAAAACTCAGTACTTTAACTCCAGCTACCTATTGAGAAGTCATTTTTATTACCGGATTGACATCAGTGATTTTTCAACAGTGTTTTCCAGATCCCATTTGAGTTTCACTCAAAAACCAAACCACAAGTGAAAAATCTCCACTTTTGTGCATTTTATTTATTGCTGCTCTGGGTTAAGATTTCATTTAAAAAGAGACTTTATAAAAATAACTTTGAGTATCATCATCCTATAATACGCTCAGATTCCACAAAGCTTATTAGGGAGTTCTATGAAAATGTTTATAAAAGTTCAGATATTTTACTTTAGAAATCATTTGTACTTGACTACTTTTTTAAAAAGTAAAATTTCCAAGGAAGAACACAGAGGATAAAAAATACTAACTATTGCCTATTAATATATTCTCAGATAGTTGGATTTTGTACCCTGTGGTTTCTAAGAACTCAGACATTTATTTAGAAAAGGCTTAAATTATGCTAACTAAAACCCTTGTAATATAAAACTCCAAAGAGTAGTCTGAAAACTATTTGTGGTGTTACAGCCCCCTTTTAAAAATCTGATTGAAGGTATAAATCCTTTCCCTGGAAAAATCCAAATATACACAAAACACGTCACACAATCTCAACAACCTATATAACAGTCAATGAATCCCAGTACTATCCTGTTATAATATCCTATTACTTTTTTTCTGGAGACAGAGTCTTGCTCTGCTGCCCAGCGGGGGTGCCATGGTGCCATCTCTGCTCACTGAACCTCCCAGGTTCAAGCGATTCTCCTGCCTCAGCTTCCCAAGTAGCTGGGATTACAGGTGTCCGCCACCATGCCCGGCTACTTTTATTTTTAGTAGAGACAGGGTTTCATCATGTTGGCCAGGCTGGTCTTGAACTCCTGAACCTCAGGTGATCCACCCACCTCAGCCTCCCAAAGTGCTGGGATTACAGGCGTGAGCCTCCATACCTGGGCATAATATCCTATTACTAGTCATCCTAACTTTTAAACACTAAAAGTGTTTACTTTTAGTTCTTGGTACTCTGAAGCTAAAAGCCAGAAACACACTTTTGTTTGTTTGTTTGTGATGGAGTCTCACTCTGTCACCCAGGCTAGAGTGCAGTGGCACAATCTCAGCTCACTGCAACTTTCACCTCCCAGGTTCAAGTGATTCTTGTGCCTCAGCTTCTGAGTTGCTAGGATTACAGGTGCATGCCACCACACCCAGCTAATTTTTGTATTTTTAGGAGAGACTAGGTTTCACCATGTTGGCCAGGCTGGTCTCGACCCTGACCTCAAGTGATCTGCCTGCCTTGGCCTCCCAAAGTGCTGGGATTACAGACGTGAGCCACCACGCCTGGCCCAACAACATACTTTTAAAAAGTGCTTTATGATGTCATGGAACTACCAAAAATATCACTCAAAAACTATGCTCACCTATTGTTCTCATCCTCCAGTTTTCGTAGCCTATTTTTCTCTGATTCTAGCTGGGCTTGAAATCTACTGTTTTCTTGTCTTAAGAGAGAATTCTGTGACTCCATAGAAGACATCTGAATTTTGTTAGCAAGGAGTTCTTCTGTAGCTGCACGTTCTCTCTCAACTGCTGCTGCCAGCAAGGTCTGGGATTCACCTGATTATAGGACAGAAAGAAAAATCACATACACATATAGCCCAGAGACCAAAATACCAAGTCAATTCTGATTTCAAACATTTAATGATGCATTTATTGTCTAAGCCAGGACTATCTACTGGGACAAATGAACCAATCTTAACTTATACCTGCTTTATCATTCTTTTCCAAAAGTATTTTAATTTGAAAATAGAGTCACACATTAAAAGAGTAGTGGATCAACAAATGGTCCTGCAGCAATTGGACATCTATACACACACAAAAAATAAAAACCCTATACATCACATCATACAAGAAAATTAACTCAAAATGGATCATAGACTTAAATGTAAAACATTAGAGGAGAAAGTCTTCAGGATCTAGAGCAAGGCAAAGAGTACTTGGATTTGACACCAAAAACAAGAGTCGTAGAAAGAAAAACTGACAAACTTCTTCAAAATTTTGAATTTTTAAATCCATGTGAAGAGGATGAAAAGGCAAGCTATAGAGTGAGAGCAAATAAATGCAAACCATACATCAGGGACTAGTATCAGGAATATATAATAATCTAGTGAGAAAATGGGTAAAATACATAGACATTTCACCAAAGAGGATGTACAAATGGAAAACAGGACATAAAATGATGTTCAATATCATTAGCCATTAGGGAAATACAAATTAAAATCATAATGAGGTATGATTACATGCCTGTCTGAGTAACTAAAAGAAAAAACAGGGACAACACAAAATGTTGGCAAGGATGTGAATAAACTAGATTACTCTTATACAGCCACTTTGGAAACAGTCTGGCATTTTCTTAAAAACACTAAACATGACTTGGGCATTTATCCAGAGAAATGAAAACTTAGGTCCACACTAAAACCTGTATGTGAATATTCACAGTACCTTTATCTGTAATAGCCAGAACCTGGAATCAGCCTGGACATCCTTTGTCCACTAAATAGCTAAACAAACTGTGGTACATACACACCGTGGAATAACACTCTGAACTGCTAATACAAACAACTACTGTGTGAACCTCTTCCTTGGCATTACGCTGAGTGAAAAAAGCCAATCCCAAAATGACATACACTGTATAATTTTATTTATGTAACATTTTTGAAGTGACAGAATTTTAGAAATGGAGGACAGATTAGTGACTGCCAGAGATTTGGGACGGGGGAGGGAGGGTTCAGAGAGTGGTAGGTGTGTTTCCAAAAGGGTAACAGCTAAGAAAAAAAGAAGAAAAAAGCAATAGGAAGGACTCATAGTGTTGGAACCGTTCAATATTCTTGACTATGGTAATGGACATGTGTTAAAATTGTACGGAACTTAATACATATGTGTGTGCGTGCCCACACATACACACACACACACACACACACACACAAATGAGTACCAATAAAACTTTGGAAATCTGAATAAAATCAGTAGATGGTATCCATGTCAATACTATAATTGTGATATTATACATTAATATTGTAAAATTTTAATTTTACATTGTGTGCAAAGGACCTTTCTATACTATTTCTTCTAACTGCATGTGAATCTGCAGTATATCGTTACAAATTTCAATTGAAAAAGAGCAATGGATAAGATTCTGAGATTTAACCTAGGTAAGAATTCTCATATTTTTTCTCCACCAAAGTAGAGCTACTAATTCCTCTATTTTACATATTACACTCTGCTCCACAGCATACCTATGGTCTTTTTAATAGCATCCCTTGGCATGTTGGTCCTGTGGCTTTGCCTATATGCTAGCATGATACCACACATCCCTGAGGGTACGGAGACTTCAGTCTAAAAACCACAAAAGTATCAGTTTTTAGCATTCATTTACTGCAAATATTTATTTCAAAAGGTATCATTTTCAGATGTCTCATATTTCATTTCACACTGGTCTCAAAAAAGTTGTCATAAATGACAGACCTAACATTTATACCTATAAATTTAAATATACATTAATGTTTATCTAGTTCAGTAAATTTTTTTAAGCAGATGAATCTTTTTCTAGACCAAATCTTACATGGAACGCCAATAAAATAAGATAGACAAAAGAGGCCCTGTTTTCATTACAGCAGCCTGAGAAGCCCTGCCTATTATTTATCAAGCTTCCCTCTCACTGTGACAGCAGCCACAAAGGTATCCAAGAGTCCACTGCATACTATTTGAAAGTCACTAATCTTCCTAGGTATTGCATTCTTTTTGTGGCAAAAAAAAAAAAAAAGAAAGAAAGTCACTAATCTAGTTCACCCCTCCTAATTCACAAGAAATAGCACAGAGAGAGTTGGAACAATATAAGTGACTTGTTCCAGACTGTTTTGTTGGATGATTCAAAACAAAACACCCTGAGTTCACGTCTCCTTACTCATTCAGGTCTGATTTTATCACTACACCATAATTTCTCAAATTACAGTTAGTCTCAGGCATAAAAGGCATACTTGAATTTTTCATGAATCTGCTAGCTGCTGGGATATCTATAATATACATACACTGTCTGTGTTTGAAGGGAAACATTTTAGAACAATACTTTTCTTTTTATTAACATCACAGAAGGGCAACCTGGGGTATGACTGTAAAAAAGCAGAATACGGGAGATGGAGTCTCACTCTGTCACCCAGGCTGGAGTGCAGTGGCGCAATCTCAGTTCACTGCTGCCTCTGCTTCCCAGGTTCAAGTGATTCTCTGCCTCATCTTCCCAAGTAACTAGGATTACAGGCATGCACCACAACACAGAGTTAATTTTTGTATTTTTAACAGGGACGGGGTTTCATTACATTGGCCAGGCTGGTCTTGAACTCCTGGCCTCAAGTGATATGCCTGTCTTGGCCTCCCAAAGTGCGGGATTACAGGTGTAAGCCACCGTGCCCTGCCAGAATCTGGAATCTTAAGACTCCATAGTATCTCTCTTCTAAGGTTGATCTTGACTCTCCTTAGACCTATTTTCGCTCTTGGAATTCTACCACTGATAAGAATCATATCTGATCTCTACCTCCTACACTATTGCAGACAAGTTACAGAGGGGTCAGATTTAGCAATGGACAAGAAAAAAACTCAAGTGCAACAGTCTGTAGAAATGAATGAAAGAATGACATGGAAGTACTTTAGCCAGTATCTGATGACATTGTGTAATGGGAAAAAATGGTTTCAAAAAGATATAATAAAGGTATTAAAAATACACGTAGAAAAAGAGAAAAGGTAAAAATCAAAATATTAGACACAAAATATAACTATCAGAGCAAATGAATTTCAATTTCATACCATTATTGTAATTCTATAAACAAGATGGAAGGGCTTCTGCATTGAGCATAAAAACTAAAGCAGTTACCAAGCCTATCAGAAAGATTCTTCTCTAATTTCTCCCACGACGATGTCTGGGACCCTAGGGTTGCTTGCAAATTTTCTATCTGTCGAAGCAGTGGTCTTGTTGTTGATGAAACACTCTGACTCAGTTCCTGGTTTCGATTCTCTGCTTCCTGGAGTCTCTGAATCATGAAATTATTAAGTCACTACCAATGACAGTAATAAAAACATTAAAAGCCCTAGCAAACCTAAACTTTAGGAGAGATTCCTGGAGAATTATTTTTCCAAGAGAAAATTATTTGCTTTTTAATTAAATTATTTTTATTATTATTTTTAGAGATGAGGTCTCGCTCTATCATCCAGGCTGGAGTGCAGTGGCACAATCTTGGCTCACTGTAGCCTTGACTTCCCAGGCTCAAGTGATCCTCCCACCCTCAGCCTCCCAAGTAGCTGGGACTACAGGTACATGGCACCACATCCGGCTAATTTTTGTATTTCTTTTGTAGAGACGAGGTTTTATCATGTTACTCAGGCTGGCCTCGAACTCCTGAGCTCAGGCAATCTGCCTGCCTCAGCCTCCCAAAGTGTTGGGATTACAAGCATGAGCTACCACGCTTGGCCCTTAATTATTTTTCTAACTGTTTGATCCTTCCAATAGAATTAGACTGTGTAATAGAGTATCTAAGTAAGTGCTTCTTTGGGTGGGCACAGTGGCTCACACTTCTAATCCCAGCACTTTGGGAGGCTAAGGTGAGGAGTTCAAGACCAGACTGGCCAACACGGGGAAATCTCATCTCTACTAAAAATACAAAAATTAGCTGGGCATGGTGGTGCACACCTGTAATCCCAGCTACTCAGGAGGCTGAGGCAGGAGAATCTCTTGAACCCAGGAGGCAGAGGGTACAGTGGGCTGAGATCATGCCACTGCACTCCAGCCTGGGTGACAGAGCAAGATTCTGTTTCAAAACAAATAAATGAAATAAATAAATAAATGCTTCTTTAAAAAGCATTTCTAAGATAGTCTTCAATTACCTGAAGGTTAAAAAAGAGTTCATTCAAACCTTTTAGTAGTTGCCTCCTCATCCAAATATTTTTAAGTATTTATAAAAACAGAAAAATCAATCTAAGTTCTGTTTCCTCTCCCTTTTCCTGTGCATGTTAACTGACTGAAAATTAACAGAGACATAGAAACCGGGAACTGTTACCTGTCCCACAGTAACCAAAGACTGATAATCACTAATACGCCATTACAAATGGAAAAGCAATACCGAATATATATATATAACAAATCTATCATGATAACATTATTTTCTATAAAAACAAAATATTTTCTTGTATACATTTTTAAGGTGCTCACTCTGATTTAGTCACACAAGCCACAAAAATACAGCAAATGCTAACTGTGATAGTAGTCCTCTCAGTTCCATGAACATTATCCCACTGAGTCATTTTTTTATTTCTAGAAAGACACATACTTCTTGGATTTGTGTTTCAGAAAACTGTGACAGTACCTGCTGAAGTTCACCAATCTCATGGCGTAAATAGTCCTCCTTTCTGGCAGCCGCTTGTTCTGCACGTTGCAATGCAAGTCTAAGGTCCCCCACCTGTAGAAGGAGAAACAATACATTCACAAACAATGGCACACTATTATCTACAACTTCCTACTAACTACACATTTTGTGTTGTGTTGACATTGTTCATGTATAATACTTGAGACTCTCCAGCGAACTTTTAAATATGATTATCACACATTGCATTCATCAAGCAATTCCAAAACTGAGTGTATATTCAATGCTTACTTAGAAAAGCATTCCGTTAAGGCAAAGAAATGCATACAAATATGTATAAGGCACAGCCATTACCATACAATACTGGAGAAAAGACAATGCATCCATAAATATTTGCCACATTGGACAGAAAGTGATAGGTGCTATACGGGTTATAAAAGCTAGGTACTCCACTCATATACAGGAGCATACATTATAAACTACCATAGCCTTTTTGGAAAACATTATAACATGTTTAAAGAATCATCAAACTTCTCACATCCTTACTTGGCTATCCTAGTTTTGGAAATTTACTCTAAGAAAGCAGACTTGTAAATACACAGGGATAGTCCCGACAGTATTAAATAGGCTAGCAAAAACAAAACTAGCAATATTCTAAATCTCCATCACTAGTAATTTATATTTGCAAATGTTGATACAACATAAATATAACCATTAAAAATTACAAGAAATGTATAAAGCATGTAAGAAAATTTATAATTTACTATTAATGGAAAAACTATAATATGTATGACATCAATTATAAAAAATACATACAGTGAAATAGAATAAAACGCTAATACATAAAACTGACAGTACTTGTAAAAAGTGATGAATTTATGGATGGTAGGCCATATTTGCTCTCTCTCTCATTCCCCCAATTTTCCTGTATTATTATTCTAATGTATTTTAAATTTAAATTGCTGATATTTTATCTATCCCAGCAAAAGGGTAGCAGAAACACAAAGGACACATGGACCATGGCATGACTTATAATAGCAAAATACAGAAAACAACTCAAATATCCATCAATAAGAAACAGCTGAAAATACTTTACCTAATGAAGTATTATAAAACAGTAAAAAGATATTTTTAAAAAACCTCTATGTTTTACTAGAGTGATCATCAAGATATTTTACTAAGTAAATAAAACAAGTATAAAACAGTGCGAGTAATAAACTATCATTTATGTAAAAAGGATGTAGGAAATAGAAATTGGGATATATGGGCAGGTGTGATGGCTCACACCTGTAATCCCAGCACTCAGGGAGGCCAAGGTGGGCAGATCACAAGGTCAAGAGATTGAGACCATCTGGCCAATATGGTGAAACCCTGTCTCTATTAAAAATACAAAAATTAGCTGGGCATGGTGGCAGGCACCTGTAATCCCAGCTACTCAGGAGGATGGGGCAGGAGAATCTTTCTAACCCGGGTGGTGGAAGTTGCAGTGAGCTGAGATCATGCCACTGCACTCCAGCCTGGCGACAGAGCGAGACTCCGTCTCAAAAAAAAAAAGGAATCAGGGTATAAGTGAATGTGTATGTATACAGAACATGTAAATATATAGATACATATATTTTCTTGCATTTGCCAATAGAAACACTGAAAAGGTAAGCCAAACTCTAATAAAATGGTTACCTACAGGCAAAGAGAGGAAATGGGAGCAACTAAACTGGAAGTAAATGTCTGAATAGATTTTGCTCTCACTTTGGAATCATGTAAATATTTTACATATTCAAAATTTAAAATTAAATCAAAAGGGCATAGGAGTCAATAACAATAGTTTTTTTGACAACTGGTCCTGCAACAACTATATAGCTACATGCAAAAGACCTAAATGTGAGAATTAAGACTACAAAACTCTTAGAAGGAAACTGGTGAAAATCTGCATAAACTTGGATTAAGCAACGGTTTCTTAAATATGGTGTCAAAAGCACAAATAAAAAAGAAAACATAGGTAAGCTAGACTTCCTTAAAATTAAAAACTTTTGGCATCCAAGGGCACTATCAAGAAGAAAAACAACCCACAGAAAGGCAGAAAATATTTACAAATCCTGTATCTGATAAAGGTCTAGTATGCAGAAGAACTCATAACAACAATAAAGACACAAACAGCCCAATTTTAAAATGTAAAAAGGATTTGAATATTTTAATAAATTTCTCCCAAGAAGATAGATAAATGGCCAATAAGCAAATGAAAAGGCATTCAACATCATTAGTCTTTAAGAAAATGCAAATCAACACCATACTCAGTTATTACTTCACACACACTAAAAAGGCAATAATTTTAAAAACAGACAATTAATAAAAGTTGGCAGGATATGGAGAAACTGAAACCCTCATCTATTGCTAGTGGGAATGTAAAGTAATCCAGCCACTATGGAAAAGTTTGCCAGTTCCTCAAAAAGTTAAATATATAGAGTTACCATATGATCCAAGGAGAGAAACACCTAGGGGAATTTAAAATACATGTTCACACAAAAATTTTTGCATGGATATTTATAGCAGCATTATTGATAATGACCACAAAGTATAAGTAACCCATATGCCCATCAACTGATGATTTTATAAGAGAAAGCCTCACAAATTTTGTTTTTCCTACTTCATCTGAGGTCCTTGGACTCCCACAGATATTATAAATGAGCCAGGAGTTAAATGGATTCTCTCAAAATTATATGCAATATGTATATGCATTTTTGCTCTTCTCTCATAAGAGGGTTCCTAGCTTTCATAATACTCTCAAATGGGTCTAAAACTCTCAAAAAATTAAACAATACTGGTATTACGCAAGCACTACTTTAATAGTTTTAAAAACCACAACTGGTTAAATTTAGCAGAATCCAGTACTTTGAAATCTAACACATGTATCATGACATAAAGTTTGATTCAAACCAGCTAATAAATTGTTTAATTTGTAGAAGCATAAACAAATATTTTCAAAACTACTCTAATTCATCATCCATTGCTTACTTGAATGGCTAATGTTTCTTGCTGCTGACGGGCTTCCTCTTGGGCCTTCTCTAATGCTGCAGAAAGTTCTTCTTTAGCTTTCATTTCACGGCTCAGAGCAGCTTCCTGTGCCTCACTATCCTTTGCAGCATTGGCTTTGTGAAGATCAGTAAGTTCTCTTAAAAAATTAGATTGAGTTTATAAATGTTGCCAGTGATCAGATAATAAAAAAAGTATTTCTTCAACATCCTACTCTGATAATTCATTCTAAATGGGTTGCATATTTGCTCGTTTTCTTACTTGTATGCACTATCCAGGGCAGCCTGAATACTTCGGTTCTTTTCTTCCAGTTCATCCATGTCTACTTGAAGTCGACCAAGATCTTTCTCCTGGCGTTCTACCACAGAATTTAGTTTTTTAATATTTTCTCTATGTTGTTTCTCAACCTCTTCTTTGCCATCGAGGACCTATATGTTATAAAAACAGACAAAAGTATTTTTCAAGAAATAACACCATGGTTAAATAACTGTATTCCAGGAATCTATAATAATGGAGAAAAATCTTTTTTTTTTTAAGACAGTCTCGCTCTGTTGCCCAGGGTGGAATGTTCTGGCTCACTGCAACCTCTGCCTCCCAGGTTCAAGAAATTTTCATGCCTCGGCCTCCCAAGCAGCTGGGACTACAGGTGTGCATTACCATGCCCAGCTAATTTTTGTATTAGGTTGGTTCAATATTTTTAGTAGAGATAGGGTTTCACCTTGTTGGCCAGGCTGGTCTCAAACTCCTGGCCTCAAGTGATCTGCCTGTCTCAGCCTCCCAAAGTGTTAGCATTATAGGCATGAGTCACCCCACCCAGCTGAAAAATCTTAACATTTATCTATTGGTTGAAAAATTCTTCTTACATGTTACTGTCCCATTAAATCTTTTCAAATGCTCCATAAACCATGGCCATCTGTTCTTACAAGAAGTGAAAAGAATAGATATGTTGAGAATTATGACTGCTATTCACCTGTTTCAAATGCTGCAACTCCTCTTCTAGCTCTTTAACTTTTTTGTTTAGCTTTGCAATCATATTTTCATTTTCCTTGTCTTTAGCTCTTAATTTCTTGATGATGTTAGAATTATGCAGCTGCTGTTTTGAAAGTTTTTCCCCTG
Organism: Cacajao melanocephalus; assembly: GCA_963573385.1. Taxonomy (NCBI): domain Eukaryota; kingdom Metazoa; phylum Chordata; class Mammalia; order Primates; family Pitheciidae; genus Cacajao; species Cacajao melanocephalus. The sequence continues at coordinate 23,145 of CAUYLG010012781.1, read as the reverse complement.
GTGATGGTAGAAAAGTATAAACTCAAAAGATAACTATTCCCTAAAAATCTCAATAGAATGTTTTATCTAACCAGTAACATAAAATAATAGCATTTTTTAAAATCACAATTTTGTAACCCACAATGTTATAACTAATTTGGACAAGAATAATCAATGAATGTTAAAATTATTGGATAAAAGGATGTTGGGAAACTGGATATTGACACGATCTTAAAGAATCACTTTCACATATCACCTACTAATTATAAAGAGAAAAATCTGGCAGTCAACTCCTTAAAGTCTAGCATTCAGTTTTGGCATCACCAGTTGCAGTACAGCCTGACAATATGTGCCTGCTGATATGACACAGTAATGTAGGTGTACAATGTCACCTAGATATTTCCTACTAGAAATATGATATAAATCTAATCATGAAGAAATAACAAATTCTTGAACATGGGACATCCTGTGGGACAACTGCCCTGGACTCCACATAGTCCTCAACGATATTCTGAAGAAGAGAGAACTGTCCTAGATTGATGGAAGACTAAAAGGACCTAACAACCAAATGCAATCAGCAAACTTTGGATCCTAGGGCAGAACAAATGATCAAATGTAAGAGACATTTTTAAGACAACTAAGATAAATATTAAAATACATGCTGGATTACACTTCTGAATTAATGCTGACTTCTTAGGTTTGACTATGGTGTACCTGTCAAGGAAAATGTACATCCCCTTGGGAGATGTAGACTGAAGAATTTAGGAGCAGAATGTTATAGTATTTCTAACCTCCTTTCAAATAGGTTGACAAAAAGGTAGCGTATGTGTGTGCAGAAAGATATGGAAGAGGTGTGGTAAGTTGTTAACACTTGATGAATCCAAGTGATGAAGTAATCAGGTACTCATTGTAGTGCGCTTTCAAGCTTTGAGTTTTACAGCTCTTTAGCTTTAAGTTTTAAAAATATTTCTGGAGCATGTGGAAACAATATGTAATACACCTGTGTGAAATGTAAATACTCTGTGAATACAAAATACTCCCATGTGAAATTGCTCTATTTTCTCTGTAAAAAGGTTCATTAAACAAAAGAAGACATCAGTCCATCCTCTGACAAAATTACTAAATTACAAAATAGTAACATTTGATATTAATATTTTAAATGATTTTTTTAAAATAAGAAAAGCATGCAGTTAGCCTTCCCCTCAGTTTCCAATATTGTAAGACAAGGCAGTTAACAACTTCAAGACACCTTGAGAAAATAATTATAACAACTCTTCCTTCATTTTTCTATTTTAGTGCTTAGAACTGTGCGGGGTTTTTGTTGTTGTTGAGATGGAGTCTCGCTCTGTTGCCAGGGGGGAGTGCAGTGATGCAATCTTGGTTCACTACAACCTCTGCCTCCCGAGTTCAAGTGATTCTCCTGCCTTAGCCTCTGGAGTAGCTGGGACTACAGGCACGTGCCAACATGCCTAGCTAATTTTTGTATTTTTAGTAGAGACAGGGTTTCACCATGTTGGCCAGGATGGTCTCAATCTCTTGACCTCATGATTCACTTGCCTCGGCCTCCCAAAGTGCTGAGATTGCAGGTGTGAGTCACCACGCCCAGCCAGAACCGTGTTTTATAATTATCTGTATTCCTGTATTTCCCTCTCACTAAACTAAGCTCCTAAAGGATAGAGTGTGTCATATTTATTATTGTATCAAATACAATATCTGACATACTAACTGTTCAATAAATATTAGATGAATAAATGAAAAACAAAAAGTTGGGTAAAGCTAACTTTTTCAAATGAAATGACTGCTTCCAACTGTTCTCAAACTCTACAGTTTCTCTGGAAATTTACTTAAGTTCAATGATTTAGGACAAAAATATTCATCTTACCACTAACTATAATATTCACAATATAGAAATAAATGTACATTAGAAACAGTAAAACATATGGTACACCCATATAATGGATTTTATTATAGCCATTAATAATGATTAAAAAACATTTAATGGCATAGAGAGATAGAAGGAAGATTGCAAATTAAATATATGATCATAACTATGTTTAAAAATACATTGAAAAAATACCTTAAGATTAGAAAAAATTAATAGTTTGTTACAATACTGGATTATAATTTACTTTTCCTCTTTATTTATATACTTTCCTATAATTTCAAAACCTCTACAAGTAGCAAGTATTACTCTCATAACTAGAAAAATTTTAACTAATGAGAAAGGAAAAGAGAAATTCACTTGACCATCTTTTCCAAAACCTCCTCTCTCCCAGGATACTACATGAAGAAATTAATTCAGTGTCCATTTGTAATTATTTATTTCATGAATAGATCTTTAATTTCTATAATGCTGTTAATTTTATTTTTTATTTTTTGAGACAAGGTCTCACTCTGTCACTCAATCTAGAGTGCAGTGGCATGATCTTAGCCCACTGCAACCTCTACTTCCCAGGCTCAAGCAATCCTCCTGCCTTAGCCTCCTGAGTAGCTGGGATTACAGGCACACACCACCACCACCCAGCTAATTATTGTATTTTTAGTAGAGACGGGTTTTCACTATGTTGGTCAGGCTGGTCTTGAACTCCTGACTTCAAATGATTCACCTGCCTCGGCCTCCCAAAGTGCTGGGATAACAGTCATGAGCCACCACACCCAGCCGACGCTGTTAATTTTAAATCTTTTCAGAGACAAAAGTGCTTAATAATTTAAAAATTAAGAATACAATGAAAAATTCACTATCAAATGCCAGAACAATATAATATCATACAGTACCCAAGCTAGGTATTCAGATATTACCCGAATCCCAGAATCACATACTTTGAGTATCTTGGTTTAAATGACAGGCTCTTAAGACCTGTTGACAGTTTTTAGGGCAGCACAAATTTCTGTCTATTTTACTAGGGTCTTACTTTTTTTTTTTACTCCCTAAAAACAAAAGCTACAAACATCTCTGTCTCAATATATCTTATTCCTCATTATTCTACAAACTGTCACCTACTATTTCTATAGTTCAAGTCCAAATCCTCCTTGCTTTCAGTATTTTTAATTAGGAAGCATCAGCTAGTTATGTAGCAAATACTTTTCCTGTTCTTACAATCTTTTCTATAGTCAACTAAATACTTTACGCACCTTCTTCCATTAACCCTCGGATCTGCTCATCTTTCTCTTTCAAAAGGTCTGCAGTTTCACTACTATTTAATCTAGTGGCCAGTTCTTCTTTTATGTTTTTGATTTCCTAATAAAAAAGAAATCTGTGAATACCATGAAGAATTACTTTCACTCTAAGAATAGTTCTCATTTTTTTCTCCCATCCAAAGAAGCTATCCATAATCACATTCTCAATAAGAATCGGTACGTTTTATTCAATTAATCTACTACCCTGGTTAACTAAGACTAAGAAAACAGCTTTGAAAATGACATACAAAACCTAAATCCAGATATACAAGCAAGTTTTAATATGAAAACATAAATGAGCATAAATTAACTTTCCTTTTTTTTTTTTTTGAGACAGGGTCTTACTCTGTTATCTGGGCTGGAGTAGAGTGGTACAATCACGACTCACTGCAGCCTCAACCTCCTGGGCTCAGGTGACCACAGGCACATGGCACCATAATTAGCTAATATTTGTATTTTTTGTAGAGATGGGGTCTCACCATGTTGCCTAGGCTTGTCTTCAACTTCTGGGCTCAAGCAATCTGCCCTCCTCGGCCTCCCGAGTAGCTGACTGCAGGCGCACACCAGCATAACCAGCTAACTTTCTGCATTTTTTAGTAGAGACAGGTTCTCACCATGTTACCCAGGCTACTCTCTACCTCCTTGGTTCAAGTGACCCATCCACTTCATCCTCCCAATGTGCTGGGATTACAGGCATGAACTATCACACCTAGCCAAAAATCTACGATTTAAATGTTAATATATGAGATCCTTTTTACTTTGCTTCTCTTTTTTTCCACTATCAAAACGTGATGAATGTACTCCTCAAAAATCTGTCTTATAGAGTTTAATTAATATTATTTTAAATTTCAATTACCTTTTTAGCAGTATCTCTCTCTTTGCAGGCTAGTTGAACTTTCTTTTCTGCTTCTGCGATTCTTTGAGTAAACTCATCTTTCAAGGAAGAAATGCTACTGCTTTCTTCTTTCACTCTGAACATTTCACTAAATTTAAAATAATATTTGAGAATGAGGACGGTGTTTATATATCCCAAAGGTACACATGAGTTCAGTTCTCAAAAGGAAGATAACTTTTCTCTGACATATACCTTATTAAAATAGAATAGTTTTGGGCCTATTAAATTTTAAGAAAAAAATAAGGACATTTCCCTTGTTAAATTTGTTTTAAAATACCTCAAAGAAAATCTGTTAGAAAGTGAAAATGTCACCAATATCAGACATGCAAAAATAACAGAAAGTAAATACAATGTTTCAATTCTGAATCTTTTTGTGTCACATTTTCCCAATCAGCTCCTTATAGTAAATCAATACCCAGTATTTTCTTAAACTACAGCAACACAGTTTTCTTTAAATACATGTTTTAAATCTGTAATACTAAAAGACTAAAAATGAAAGGAAAGAGCTTTGCAGTTTTTGCAAAATGACTCTCTTCAATGCCAAAGGTAATATGGTAAAGACAAAGCAGAGAAGTAATCTTTAAGGTTATAATTGAAATGCTATACAACTTTCAATAATGATAACATTACAAAACATTTTAATTTCAAAAACATTCTCAAATATGTACAAAGTATACAGGCCTCCAGAAAATGTGTAACATTATTCACATTTGTAGAATACTTACTCTTTCAGGTTATCATAAGCTTCTTCTAGAAGTGCTTTTTCCTTACTAAGAGATAATAACTGAGCCTCCCTTTTTTCCAGTTTTTCATTCAGAAATTCAACTGTCTGGATAAGGAGAATACAAAAAAAAGTCAGAACACTTAGCTTTAAAAAAGACCATTTTTACATGCAGGTATATCACTACAATAAAGAAAACAGCTCTATCTCATAAAAACAATTAAGAACAATATTAGGAACACAGAGGATGCAGAACAAGAAGTACTCTTAGGCAGGGGACAGGAGAGCAAAAGTAAGTACAATCAAAGAGCTAGTGGGAGTGTAAGTTGAGAAACCACTTGGGAAAACAATTAGGTAATATCTAGCTGGAGATCTATCTACTCTTTGATATACAATATTTCACTTTTAGGTATACTTCAGAGGAGAAAATTCTTGCATAAATGCACTAGGTGACACGTATAAGAATACTTATTGCAGCTTCCTGGTAATAGCAAAAATCTGGAATAGTCTGCATATACACCAAAAGGAGAAGGGAGATGGATGCAATCAAAAGAGGTCAAAGAGGGGATTTAAAGACTATATCTTAGCTAGGTAGTGGATATACAAGTGTCTACTTTCTTTATTATTCTTTGCCTGAAACATGTACCCTTTTCTTAGTATGATATGTTACATTTAAAAAATAGAAGTAGTCCGGGTGCAGTGGTTCATGCCTATAATCCCAGCACTTTGGGAGGCCGAGGTGGGTGGATCACCTGAGGTCAGGAGTTTGAGACCAGCCTGGCCAACATGGCAAAACTCTGTCTTTACTAAAAATAAAAAAATTAGCCAGTCATAGTGGTGGGCACCTATAATCACAGCTACTCAAGAGGCTGAGGCTGGAGAATCGCTTGAACCCAGGAGGCGGGGGTTGCAGTGAGCCAAGCTCGTGCCATTGCACTCCAGCCTGGGTGACAAGAGTGAAACTCTATCTAAAAATAAAGTATAATAAAATTTAAAAAAATAAATAAATAAAGTAGAGGCCAGGCATCATGGCTTAAGCCTGTAATTCCAGCACTTTGGGAGGCCAAGGAGGGCATATCACTTGAGGTCAGGAGTTTAAGACCAGCCTGACCAACACGGTAAAACTCCATCTCTCTCTACAAAGAATACGAAAATTAGCTGCTCATGGTGGCATGCGCCTGTGGTCCCAGCTACTTGGGAGGCTGAGGCAGAAGAATTACTTGAACCTGGGAGGCAGAGGCAGAAGAACTACTTGAACCTGGGAGGCAGAGGTTGCAGTGAGCAGCACTGCAGCCTGGGAAACAGAGCAAGACTCTGTCTCAAAAAATAAATAAAATAAAATAAAATAAAAGTAGGGCTAGGCACAGGTTCATGCTTATAATCTCAGGACTTTGGGAGGACAAGATGGGAGGACTGTTTGAGCCCAGGAGTTCAAGACTAGCCTAGCAACATAGTGAGACCTCATCTCTACTAAAAATTTAAAAAAAAAAAAAAAAAAATAGCCAGGCATGATGCAAGCCTGTGGTCTCAGCTACTAGAGAGGATAAGGGGGAAGGACTGCTTGAGCCCCAGAGGTCGAGCTGCTGTGAGCCATGATCACACTACTGCATACCAGCCTGGGCAACAGAGAAGAGACCCTGTGAGCCATGATTGCACCATGGCACGCTAGCCTAGGCAACAGACAGAGATCCTGTCTCATTCATACATACATATATTCACACTAAAAGTAATTTTAGAAAATTCCTAAGAATTTTTAAATCTCCATAATGTATCAGTATAAAATAAACAAAAAGTAATGCTTAGAATGTCTCATTCCTTAGTTCCTGCTCAAGCGGTGATAAACTTGAGTATAAAAAGGGTAGGAAGGGTTCCTTTTCGGACTCAAAAAAATGAAGTCTTACCTGAGTTTGTTTTAGATGAACTTAGAAATCACTTACCTTCTTAAATACACTGAAATTCAAAAACATCTGATAGTAATTAGTGGTTTCTAAGAATTCAAACTCCTATTACATATCTTACAGTATATAGCTATTACTAATTGAAATATTATTGTGCAGCATTTTTTGGTGACTATTTAACCTAAGTAACAGAATCTCGCACTTTTTAAAACAATTAAGTAATTCAATACATGGCACTTATAGGACATTTCTTCAAGACATCCTATATCTCAGAAGTCTATTAAAGAATGCCAGATCCAACTCAATTTCTATATCTAAAAATCACAGGAAAAACCAAAACTATGACTTAATGTTAGTTAAATAATTTACATCACTTTCCTTTCGTATGTATTAAGGAGAAGCAATTTGTCACTCCTAAGCAATGCTTTTGTTCCTTAGACATTTCTCTTTCTCGTTCATGTGAAATCTAGCTATCAATAGGAGATCTCAAAAATAACATAAACAGAAAACAAACTGAAGCAATACAAGGATATATACTCCTTACATATGAATGAAAACACTAATAACAGAAAAGTACCAATAATTAAAGTCTTAAATTATTATTTAAGATTTGCTACAAATAATGTAAACATGCAAAAAAATTCTGATACAAGAAAAACCATAACATTTAGTTTTTTTGGTACATCTATCTGCAAAAAAGATGAAGATACATTTAATATAAGAAAATAATCTTTTCCAAATTGACATACTAACGTGCATAACAGAATTATAAAGTGATAAGGACTCAACAATAAAGACATAAGATGAAAATTTTTATGCTTAACTGTATTGAAGTATCAACCTATTCTACCATAATTACCTTGGAGAAATTTCAAATTATATTAATAATTGTTCAACTTCAAGGTCCTTAATGCTACACTGAATTAGCAAAATGCCTATCTTTCAAAATCTGTACAAATTATTGCACATCAATGAAAATATTTTTCAAAATAAATGATTTAATCTCCAAAAAGCATATCTAAAAATCCCTTCCACTTTCTAGAGTTACCTTGCAAACATCTTCCTTCTCAGAAAGTGCTTCTGGCTGACTTTCAGCAGATTCACACTGCTCAGTCACCTTATCTAACACAGTCTGTCCTTCATTTACTGGTGTAGAAGAAACCAAGATATCAGGCTGTTCACAGTTAACAGGAGTTGCACTTCGTCCACTTTCTTCCATTTCTGCCTCCTCAGTGGGTATAACTAATGTTTCATTTACTTCTTCAGATTTTCCTTCAGCAGATTCAACTGTTTTAGACTTTGGAGTCGAAGAATTAACTATAATAGGCACTAAAGCATATCCCTTGCCTGACAATTCATCATCTGAATTGATTTCACTTACACTCCGGCTATCTAATGACTGTACACTAAATGAGTCTATTCTTTCAAAAGCATCAGATGAACAGCAACTCTCAGTGAGTTTTTGGAAATCATCTAAACGATTATATTCAGGACAAGCAGATGTAGAGAGAAGCTGAAAGGATGTCTGCATCAAGTGAAGACTCGATTTTGAATCTGTAGTCTCTTGTCTTGAGCTCGCTGAGCTCTCACTTATTACACTTTCATGATCTAAAACTTCAATATCACTGGTGGTAGAAGTACCTGATGAAAAGGTACTAACAGGAGGAGAAGGTGTATTGCTCTGCCTATCTTCTTGTTTTTGTTCCTTAGGTTCCAAAGCCATGTCCTTTGTTTCTGCTGTGAGAGACTGTGTAGACATATTAGATATACTTTCTGTAGTTGTTTTCACACCAATTACACTTTCAGATACTTTCAAACGTACAGTTGGTACCTTCATATCAAATTCTTTATTAACAGTTTCTTCATGCTTGCCTTCAGTTTTAGGTGATGAAGTATTTGCTGCCAGAGTTTCCCCTGAAACACACAAGGAAGAGTCTTTTACTTGGGATTCAGTTGTTTCAGGAGTTCTTGACTGTCCAATGTGCAAGGATTCATCTAAGCTGTTTTTCACTTCTTCTTCTGGTCGTTGTGATTTTGCTGGAGGTTTTGATACCACTGGACTCTTCTGAATGGTCTGGACATCAGTTGGCGAGAGAAAGGCACTGAAGAAATTTTCAGATTCATCGACCACAGTCCTCCGAACAGGCTTTGTGATTGCTTTAGGAGAGGCTATTGGTGGACTCTGAGGTTCAGTGTTTGATTTCAATCCCCAGGTTGAAGTATCCCATCCTCCACTGACAGGGGGACTTATTCCTTTGACGAAAAATAAATATTAAAAAAGACACACACACACACACACACACACACACACACACACATATATAACATTAATATTTAAATCATTATAAATCAGTATAAATATAAATTTAGAAAAAAATACCCTATGAAATACAACCTGTAATTTGCACCTGCTAAACTCCTTGCTTATTACATCATTAATTAGTTTCCAAGTTAATACTGAGACTTAAAGAAAAACATTGGTGTGGATCTGCTTGAGAGAAAGGAGGAGAACAGACAAAAGATTGGACCTGGCCTGAACTATTAGATGCAAGTATGTTATTCCTTCCTACAACAAATTAAGGAAGTAACAGTCTATGTTTTATAACCCACAGTAAGTCCAAGACACCTATAATTCATCTCATAATAACGAGATTTACTTACCAATATGAAATAAACCAATATGAAACTGATTGAATAGGTAGGGTCATGTGTAGTCACAGAAAAATGAACCAACCTATTCAGTCAGTTTCATATTAATTTTTACTTGTAGTATCAGTAATAAAATAGTTATGAGCTAGACAAAGGGCAACACTCAAAAAATGAACTCAGTGGGCACGGAGATTCACAACTATAATCCCAACACTAGAAGGATCATTTGAGCCCAGGAGTTTGAGACAAGCCTGGGCAACGTAGTCAGACCCATCTCTACAAAAAAAAAAAAAAAAATTAAAAATCAGCTGGGCCTGGTGGCGCACTTATGTGATCCCAACTACTCAGGAGGCTGAGGTGAGAGGATTACCTAAGCCCAGGAGATGGAAGCTACACTGAGCCATAATCGAATGTGTCTCAAAAACAAACAAAACAAAAGCCTCAAACCAAGGTACTGGTGACAAATGCTCTTTCCCAAAGATCAAATTAAACTGATGGGAGAAGTATGTTCTAGAGAATAATTTCATTTTCATCCACTTAATCACAGGCTGATTCTCTAAATCCCACATCAAAGCCCATTTTAAGAGGAAGTTTTGTTCCCAAATTCTAAATTATGTCAGAAATTACAAGGTCATTATGAATTTCAGAAATGTATGTTTTTTTTTAAGAACTATCGCTCTTTGACATAGAGGTAATTGACACTAGGGTTATCAAAGAAGATAACTATTTTCTTGGGGGAAAAGGTAATTATCCTATCAATCATAAAACAGCTACTACCAAAATCCTGATTTTTAAAAACGGCATAATCATGATTTAAAAAACACTAAAATATTTAAAGCATTTGTTTAAAATGTTTTCTTTCCCAAATTAAAATGTGGCTGAACAAAATATTCACAATTACAAGTTGGTGGAGAGAGCACAAATAACTAAAAGTTTCTAAAAACTATCAGGCCTTACAGTAGAATCTATTCTTTAATATGACTTCAGGCCGGATGCAGTGGCTCATGCTTATAATCTCAGCACTTTAGAAGGCTGAAGCAGGTGGATCACCTGAGGTCAGGAGTTCAAGACCAGCCTGGCCAACATGGTAAAACCCTGTCTCTACTAAAAATGTAAAAATTAGCTGGGTGTGGCGGCACAAACCTGTAATCCTAGCTACTCGGGAGGCTGAGGGAGGAGAATCACTTGAACCCAGGAGACGGAGGCTGCAGTGAACAGAGATGGCGCCACTGCACTCTAGCCTGGATAACACAGAGAGACTACCGTCTCCAAATATATATATATATATATATATATATATATATATATATGAGACTTCAAAGGCAGGATGAAAAATATGTAGAAAATTTCAGTTTGGAGGCATAGTTCTACATTCATCTGTGCAATATACACAAACCAGAGAAAATCAAAATTAAAGATGCAAATGAACAAGTAAGATTATGTCTACTGATTAAATAATTTTAAGAATTAACTTTGCCTCTTGGAGAATATATAATTCCAGGGTTATCTGGCATCCATCTAAATTACACCATTCTGAAGAGTACGGTCATTTTCAGAAAACAAATATCCTTACATATAAAACTTATATTCTATCTCATCTAAAGTTTAGTAATTCTAATTAACGGGGGCACATAGGAAAAAACAAAATTACTCCAGCAAAGTTATATGGCATCTTGGAAAAAGTAAATAGGACCATGACATATACACAGACCAAAATATCTTAAAATGAGGTACCTCAAATTTAAGTCCTGACTTTTCACTGATGTAAAATTACGAACAGAAACCAGGAAGGAGTAGTCAAGCATATCTCTTATCCTTTTTCACACAAAGGTTGACATCCTCTACAGCTGCAAATCTTCACCTCACACGTCAAAATGCTAAACTGTTCCTTAGACTTAAGAGTCAAAAGAAACTGAATGAAAATCCCTGAAAGATTAAGCTCAATGAAACTGCAAAGAGAGACTTGGCTATTCAGAAATAAAATATGATACAATCCAAAAATCTTGGGTCACAGACTCCCCAGGTAATACCTCCAGCACATTCTAACCCGCATCCACTGTGTGACCTAGAGCAAGTTACCTGGCCATTCTGGGCCTCATTTTCCTCTACGTAAAACACAGGTATCCAAGCTCACTCTAGGAGATGTTCCGAAGATGACACAGCCATTAAAAAGCACATTACAGGCTGGGGGCGGTGGCTCACGCCTGTAATCCCAGCACTTTGGGAGGCCGAGGTCGGCGGACCACCTGAAGTCAGGAGTTTGAGACCAGCCTGGCCAACATGGTGAAACCCCGTCTCTAGTTAAAACACAAAAATCAGGCGGGCGTGGTGGTGTGCGCCTGTAATCCCTGCTACTCGGGAGGCTGAGGCCGGAGAATCGCTGGAACGTGGAAGGCGGAGGATGCAGTGAGCCGAGACCGCGCCACTGCACTCCAGCCTGGGAGACACAGTGAGATTCCGCCTCCACAAAAGCAATACAAAAGCACATTACGCGCCACCGAGCGTGAAATGTTCACTAAATGTTAGCAATTGTTCTTCCCTTCCCTGATGATTTACGTACTTCACACCCTGGATCCCAACAGTGCCTGAGACGCGAAGCAATTCGAGGTTCAGGTTCAGGTTCAGGAAGGTTGTGCTTGGAAGCTGCGTCGAGGGAGGGCTTGAGGACTAAACCAACCAAGTTCCCTGTCATCGAACTCCGCAAGCCTCGCACCCAGGACCACAGACAAGGAGGAACCTGGGGCTGGTATTCCCTCAAGAAGAGGGCAAATATCGACCTGAAGCAGCATTAGGGAAAGCGCCGGGGAGAATTTACTTCCTGAGAACTCTCTCAGCAAGGAAGGACCCCTCTCCAGATCACTTAACCTGTCTACATAGGGAGAACAGCAGCCTGCGGGAGCCGGGGACCTTGCTCCTCTCTCTCTTACCCGGCTCTCCATACGGAATGGTCTCGGCCCAGACGCTCGGCTCCTCTTCCTGGATGTCCAGGACCCTGTCGATGGACTTCTGGGCCTGGGACAAGGCCTGCTTAGCGAAGCTGGAGATCTGGGAGGCGTTGAACCAACTCATCGCCCCTCCTCAGCCGGCTGGGGCGGCGGCAGCACCAAGCAGGAAGGCCTTAGGCCTGGGGAAGGGAGCAGAGGAACGGCTTCGCTCCCCTTTTCCACTCGGCTGGTTCCGTCAGCGTGTGGCCATGACCCCAACAGCCTCCCCCGAGCCCGGGATGTTACCTTCGGCCGTTCTCGCACAGCTGAGGCGAATGGGGCCGTGTGCGCATGCGCCTGCTTCTTCCACGTACACAGCAACCAAACCTAGGAGCCTAGAGTTCCGTCGAGAGACTGAAAGAAGACAAAAACGTTGACGTCACATCCGGGAGCGCCGGGTTGCCCTTAGTTACCGAGGAACGCGGAAGGGCTTCTGTTAATACTGATTCCGTACTTACAGTAAAGAAGCTATGGTTACCTATAGAAGTCGATTCTCCCATAAGGAATATTCCAGTTTTCATGTATGTGCTTTCCAGAAAAATGGTTCACGTGCTAAAAGCTTGCACCTTGCCAGCAATAATTGCAAAGGGAAATTTGGGCCTCACACTTCTCTTAGCCCTTTGTCTCAAATATTTAATAAGCTCTGCATTAACTTAGTATTCTAAGAAGAAACCTTTGTTTGGGCTTGCCTAAAAGAGAGGATCACGTATGAACACTGTGCCCAAGCCGTGGAACACATGGTGCAGAAATCACAACCTCTCTCTCAAAATAGTAGTAAACTCATTATTGCAGGCAAAATATCCCTAATACTATGGTCTGTCGGAGTGCAGAGTCCTATGTTGAAACCTGATCTCCAATGGGACAGTATTAAGGGGAGCCTTTAGGAGAGGATTAGATGATGAAGATGGAGCCCTCATGAATGGGAGACCACTTTTATAAGTGCCCTTATAAAAGAGGCCCAAGGGAGCTCACAAGAAAGCACCAATTGTAAGCCAGAAGAGCAGCCCTCACCAGACACCAAACCTGCCAGCTCCTTATATCTTGGACTTCTCAGCCTCTAAAACTCCAAGAAATAAATTTCTGCTGTTTATAAGCCACTCAGTTTATGGCAATTACAGCAGTCCAAATGGACTAAGACAGGTAGGAAGCACTAAGGCTATTATCCTATCAATGTGTATTGGGCGTATTACTTAAAATATAACCTTTTCTGGGCTCACGCCTGTAATCCCAACACTTTGGGAGGCCGAGGCGGCTGGATCACTTGAGGTCAGGAGTTCGAGACCAGCCTGACCAACATGAAGAAACCCCATCTCTGAAAAAAAAAAAAAAGAAAAGAAAATATAACCTTTTCTGTGTGTATTCTCTTCAAACATTTGGCCATAAAAAAATACCTTAAATTGGTGGCCTTCCTAATCCAGTCTGCAGCTATATTTGGTTTGGCCCCAATAATGTTAAAGACAAAATCCTATCAACATTTAAAAGCCAGATTTCATTCAAAAATCTGGATTTCCAGCTGCTTTTGAAAAATATGAATACCAAACATGGAAATAGTCAGCTAGAGTGGTCACCAAATAATTTTCACTCACTCCAGTTTGCCACAGACTCTACCACTAATCTTATTATACCTTCCAGGTTATTTACTTTACATGCCTGTCCCCCAAATTTGAGTATTTTACCCCACTGCAAGGAACAGTTCAAAAAAGGAATTATTTTTCTTTCCAAAATGCAGACTGAACCCCTTAAGAAGTTATAACATCTTACAATAATTTTATCTAATTACAATAAAAATTTGCATGTTAAAACTAACAATTTAGTCATTTACACTAGTAGTACTAAGTAACTCAAGTACTTTCAAACAGCTTAGCTAAGTACTTTTAAACAGAGGAGATTGGGGGCAGATTCAGGTTGAAATTAACTGTACAGTTAAGAGTTCCAAGACTTCTAATTATACAGCTTTGGCTAAATGACCTAAACCATCTAAAACTAGTATTCAGCTCTCAGATGGAGACAGTCACCTTCTCACAATGCTACTTTGAGAATTTTAGCTCCTTCACTTTCAAAATTGTAGGCTACATCTGTAACTTTTCAGCTAGAGCATATAAATTTATTCTATATGGTTTTATAATGAAACTTATTCAATATGCAGCTAGAAAGATTAATGAAAACTTAATTCAATAATACATAAGTAATCAAAAAACATTTGAACAGAAAACTGCCATCAAAGTCAAAAAGATATGTTCTCACATTAAAATACTAGCACCAGGCCAGGCACGGTGGCTCAATGCCTGTAATCCTAACACTTTGGGAGGCCAAGGCGGATGGATCACCTGATGTCAGGAGTTCAAGACCAGTCTGGCCAACATGATGAAACCCCGTCTCCACTAAAAATCCAAAAAACTAGCCGGGCGTAGGGGCGCATGCCTGTAATCCCAGTTACTCGGGAGGCTGAGATAGGAGGATTGCTTGAATCCAGGAGGTGGAGGTTGCAGTGAGCCGAGATCATACCACTACACTCCAGCCTGGGGCAGCAAGAGTAAAAAAAACTGTCTCAAAAGACAAAAAACAAAAAAACTAGCACCTACTTTTTTAGTATTTGTGCTTAATTTTGTTTCAAGTCTTATTCACTTAAAAGAAACAAAAACGGGGCAACATGCTGGCTAGGCTTCCCAGGGACAAAAATGGCTATGGCTAATGATTTCTACCCGCGCTACTATGTAGGGCACAAGGACAAGCTCCAGTACGAGTTCCTGGAGTTTGAATTTCAGCTGGACAGAAAGCTTAGATATATCAACAACAGCAATTACAAAAGTGATGTCATGATCAGGAAAGAGGTTATGTGCACAAGAATGTTACGGAAGAACTGGAAAAAATTACTGATGACAGTGAAATTACAAAAGCAGCTGATGCTTTGGGGCCTCCCCCTGACACAGCTGGCCAACAGGAGCTTGAAACTGTACTTTGAGATGAGCATCATATTTTGCCACATCAAAAATGGGTTCTCTTATTGATGTAGATCAGTCAAAGGATTCTGAAGGCCTTCGAGTATTTTACTGTTTGGTCCAAGACTTGAAATGTTTAGTTTCCAGTCTCGTTGGATTATACTTCAAGATTAAACCAACTTAAATTGTATGGTTTTCAAGCTGTTTGTATATTTAATTAAGAGATGGAAGGGTTTATTTGTCATTTACAATATCAGGGATTTTATGAATGTGAAGCAAACAAAAAAAATTTTGAATGCAGGCCAGGCGCAGTGGCTCACGCCTGTAATCCCAGCACTTTGGGAGGCCAAGGTGGGAGGATCACAAGGTCAGGAGTTCGAGACCAGCCTGACCAACGTGGTGAACCGCCATCTCTACTAAAAATACAAAAATTAGCCAGGTATAGTGGCACATACCTGTAATCTCAGCTACTCAGGAGGCTAAGGCAGGAGAATCACTAGAACCAGGGGATGCGGAGGTTGCAGTGAGCTGAGATCATGCCACTGTACTACAGCCTGGGCAAGAGCAAGACTGTCTCAAAAAAAAAAAAAAAAGTATATAAACTGAAAATAAGAAAATACATTAGTAGGCTTAATGGTTATCCTAACTTGAGTCCACATAGGTTGGACAGTCCCCACATACATTAAATTCTGTAAATAAAAGCCACCTTTTGTTAAAAACTTGCTCTGATAAAACATACCAAATCTTCGGGAAAAAAATAAAATAAAAGAAACAAAAACATGGCCTGGCATGGTGGCTCATGCCTGTAATCCCAGCACTTTGGAAGGATGAGGCATGTGGATCACCTGAGTTCATCAGTTTGAGACCATCCTGGCCAATCTGGTGAAACCCCATCTCTACTAAAAATACAAAATTTAGACCAGGCACAGTGGCAGGCACCTGTAATCCCAGTTACTTGGGAGGCTGAGGCAGGAGAATCACTTGAACCCGGGAGGCAGAGGTTACAGTAAGCTAAGATCGCACCATTGCACTCCAGCCTGGACAACAAGAGCAAAACTCCTTCTCTAAAATAAAAAAAAAAAAGAAAAGAAACAAACAAAAAGGCCAGGCGTGGTGGCTCACGCCTGTAATCCAAGCACTTTGGAGGCCAAGGCAGGCGGATCACCTGAAGTCAGGAGTTCAAGACCAGCCTGACCAACATGGTGAGGCCCCATCTTTAAAAGAAAAAAAAAAAAGAAACAAAAACATTATATTATTGATACAGCAAGTTAAATTAAACCAGTAAATTTTTACTATAGAAATCATTGTAACAAAAGTATTAATTCAAGTGCAATGAAAATTTGATGTAATTCTGCTACACATTTAAAAATATTCCTATACTACCATGGAATTACTTATTACCCTTAATATGCTTTTAAAAATTTCAGTGAAAGAAGTACACAATATATGATTTTATTAATAAATAGTGCAAAAGCATCAGTGATAACTGTTTGAACATGAAATTTTTTAAACAGCCATGTGTTGGTGTTAATTTTGTGCATATTGGCCTCTATGGCACTACAAGCAAACAGATGAAAATATTGCCCATTTTCATGCACAGGTAATTCAGCTATACCACCATTTACAAATTATGGACAAGATAAATTCTGCAATAATTAATATTCATTTGGATGGCCACAACTAAATGAATATTAAATAAAGGAATAGCCTATGTTCAATATACTCCAGATGACAGATTGTAGTATCTAATATTATTGAAAATGTAATTCTTTATTTAAAGGGACATCTTTTGTGTATCTGGGTGCTCAGATGAAAACTAGGAATGCATTCTTTGACCATAATAACAAAATTCACATAGAAGAGGGTGTGTGCTTCCACCTCTAAAAGAAGCAATACATTTCCTCAGAATCTCTCTCTCCAGGTATCGTTTCCCATATTATTAATGAAAATGCTTATAAGCACCAACACCAAAATCCTGTCTTCAAGGGAAAGTTACAAAGTTAAAAAAGAGTGGTTCATTATATAAAAAAAGTCAAATCGCAGCAACACTATTGCTAAAAATGACATCAATTAAACTTCTTAGCATCCACAAAGTATATTATTTCCATGAGTTTTCTATTATGTGCAGATTTTCCTTAAGAAGTAAAATGAAGTTTGAATAGTACAGTCTGCGGTGTAGTGACATCAGCAACCGCCAGTTCTTGTCCATCAACAAGCCCCAATTCTAAAACAGAAAAAATATAATTAATACAAGCAAAAAAACTCAACAGAAAGGACAGTACACACGTATACAAACTATAGAGTATTATGATCTAGATAAACATCAAAATCCAATCCTCTTTAATCAAAGTAACATTTAATTTCTTAGAGATTTTAAAATATCCTATTAAAAGAGCAATTTTAAAATCCTATTAATATTTCTAAAGTTGTAATTAATTATTACCTAACAATACACAAAGGCATTAAGAGGAAATCTAGAACAAGCACTGATTACTTTCACCAAAAAAAGAGAAGAGAAAGAAAACAATTAGTAAATACCCTTATTTAAAAATACCTTTCAATGTTTTGGAGAGATTTGGCCTTGTTCGTTCTTCAATAGAGGTTACCGACTAGAAAACAAAATTATTTTAATGCAAGGCAAATTAAAGTAAAATACAACTTGATCTGATTTTCTGAAAAAAATTAAAAATACACATTGATAACCTGTAAGTAAAGTGTTCTATTTTTTCCCTCTAGGGTGGCTGTGATGGCTGGAGATTTCATTTGCCTAAAGATAATCATGAGAGAGAAGTATCAAACATCATTTTTATCAAAAGACTTTTTTTTTAAGGTTTCAAAATCACAAAAATGATTTTTAAAACATAACAAAAATCTACAATACTTACAGAGAAGCACTATTGGTTAGATAATCCAAAACCTCCTGTAGTTTAGCTGATGGAGAAAACTGAATATTTTGAGGAAGCTGGCTACAGGCTGGGCAGTTTTCCTATACACATAAAACACAACAAATTACAGCAGCACATGGACCAATACTAGTCTCTTTATGAACAATAAAATAAAAATCAGGTTGTTTTATAATCATGCATATTTCCTATGAAAAACTTTTTATGCTTTAAAGCCTGCTTTTCATAATGGACCATTTCTTTTAAATTACTTTGCTATATTATTTATTTCAGGTTATAAAGCAGAAGATACATAAGTAAAGTTCTGGAAGTTAGAAAATATAGGGGTGACTTTTGTTCAAATCTCTAACCAATAATATTAAAAAAACCAAAATATGCATGATCAAAAATGTGTTCTTAACACTACTAACCTTTCTCTCTGCTTCAAATGTGTACGTATACAGCCCATCTACATCATTGAAAACCAAGTAATTATTCAAGGGAATGTATGCACTGTAATGAAAAAATGTTCATCTTCATATAACAGAACCAAGTCAAAACATGGATTTACATACATATAAAAAAATAAAACCCATTACCTTGTGGCTATTTTAAAAACCTCAGTGGCACACACAGCTGAAAAAGTGAGAAAATAAAGGTGCTTTAACTCAATGGAAATTAGGCATGTTGAAAAGTCAGTTATAAATCAGAACAGATAAATTTACATTGGCTCTTCATTAAAAAATATATACTCCAATTTTTAAAAACTGAGAAAGCAACAAATTTTATATTTGTTTTTTGTGATTCAAATAATGGGGTAACATTATATGTTTTTCTTGTTTATCAGATTAATGAATAGCCTGCTACAAATGGAACAAAAATGTCCCTTTACTGCAGAGAACTTAAGACATAATGTAAGACAAAAAATATACAAAGTTTAACAGCTGGTTCTTTTCTGACAGCTTAGTTGCAAAACCCACCCAAGAAGATACCAAATTCCTGCAACATAAAAAGCTGCAGCAATGTCAAAAACCAAAAGAAGCAAAATAAAGTAAGTGATGGTCTTTTTTTCCTTACCTGCAATGACTGCATTTGTGGAAGCTACTGCAGGAATGATTCTTTTTACTACCCCTGAAAAAATAATCAATTAAAATATGGTCATTTCTTTATTTTTTTTTTTCCTTTTTACCAGCCATGTTAGTACAGTTCTTTTTTTTTTTTTAAAGAGTTATCTTAAATTAGAAGGCATGATTATTAAATACCATTTTCTAAAAATTGATTTTTCAGACTTTCAAGTAAGAAAATAAATTTAACCATGAAACAACCTTCTTTCACATTCCCATCATTCTGTAGTATATTCAGAATCTTAAGCTATAGTAGCAAAGAAAACTCTCAAGTACTATATAAAGGTGAAACAATAACATCATAATAGTTAATTTAGAGTATTTATTATGTTCTAGGCACAATGTAAAAACTAAATAAGATATTATTTGATTTTCATAACATCCTCATGTTAATTTTATTATTCTAATTTTAAAAAATAAGAAAAGTGAGACTGGGAGAAATTTAATAATTTACCCACAGCTATATACTTAGCAAGAGGTGGGGTTGGTATATGAACACAGATATTAATTGATACACCATGAAGAATAAGTATTATCTAATTATTCCTATAACAGTTTCAGTCATTTGATTCACAAATATTCACAACAAAAAGAAAGATTGCCCTTTATTATCTTTTACTCTACAACTTAGGCTACACAAAATATTAAATATAGTTCCCTACTTTCAACCCGTTTTTCACATCAGTATTCACATATTAGGAATAAACAAAGCTCTACCTTAAACCATTTTTTTAAGTACAAAATAAATATTCCATTTTATAACTATATTTGAATTGTTCATTTTAGAAGACAAAAACTTCAGGAAAAAGTGGCCATATTATCTCAGAGTATGAAGAAGCACTACAAGATGTGTTCCCAAGACTCCAAAACTTTAGGAAGAAAGGCAAGTACCTAAGAAAACATGAAAGAAAGACAGTTAAGAAGGCTGGAAAGCTTTTTTAAAAAGTTGACTCTGACAATATCATTCTGTACAGTTTTGGAGAAGAGGAAATTTAAAAAGAGATAAACTGCATGCTGGTTAAACTGGAAGCTCTCCAGTGAACCACATGTAGCAAGATGTACTGAAAGGAGGAAGTGGCAGTCATAAACAGTGAAGAGTATAAGAAGAGACACTACCTAGTAAGAACATTGCCAAAATGATAAGGACTCCCCTCTTTCTCCAACCCCTGCCACTCGTACCCCTGCCCTTCGAGCAAAAAACCTTGAGTGGGGTGAAAGGCAACTTGCTATTATACTAAGAACAAGGGGAAAAATCACACAATAGATAGAACCACTGGCTTGGGCAACTTCACTTCCAATTCTGTTTCTGTACTCCTTGTTAAGGCCCTCATTCATCAGGCTAGAAAGTATACACCAAACCCCGGTAAAAGGTAAAGAAGGATGAATGAGACTACATGTTAAAATGAGGAGTTTAGAGTCCCTGATTAGAACACACTGAATTCATTTGTGAATTCTAACAATTAGCAAACGTGTAATACACGTTCCAGATACTGTTCTAGATGTTGCACAAATCAGCAGTGAAAAAAGTATCTGCTCTTATAGAGCTTTCGTTTGGATGGGGGAGACAACACAAAAGTAAATACTTGGAACATCTCAGATATTGAAGAGTTCTATGAAGAAAATGAGGCATGTGTTAGAGTGAGAACGATGGATCCAATCCATTAGACAGAATGGTCAGGGAAGGCCTCCTTGGAGAGGTGATAATTTGAGCTGAAACTTAAACCGTGAGAAAGATCCAGCCATGCAACGAACTAAGGAAAAAAGCTGTTTGCAAACAGCAATGGCAATGGTCTTGATCCTGGACCTAGTATGTAAGACACTGTAATTAAGTGTGAAATATTCTTTGCATAGGAGAATGAGGCTACCATTAATTAGTTCTGAGCAATTATAAAAAAAATAAAATGGTGAATGGCTCAGAAGTCATTTTAGGTTGAATGATCAGGAAAACCAGTTAACCAGACCTCCTAACAGATGAGGAGCCAGGCTGAGGGGATCCAAGGAAACAGCATTCCAGGTGTAGGAACTGGGGAGTATTAAGGCTCTAAGGTACAAATAAATTTGGTGTATTCAAGAAACACAAAGCAGGTCAGTGTAGGGTGAATGCAGGGGGCAACAATGAGTGAGTATAAATGCCATTTTAAAACGAGGCTACTAGAATATCAGTATTTTAAAATGATGCTATTAGAATACCATAAATACAAGGAAATAATCACAGGGGAGAAATAGCAGATTTTCAAAAAGAAGATAAAATTCATTTTGGTGAACTCGGTAATGATCTCGGGCAAAATTCTAGAAAAGGTAAACTGTAACAAGATTGGAAATATTGATTATGATGATTGAGCACGATTGGTTACTGGGCAAATCATGTTGGAGTAGCCTGAGTTAGCTACTATGACTAGCTTATCAACTCAGGAAAAAGCAAAAGACAGTACACTTATGCCTCAGTAGAGGATCTGGAAAGGTTTTTCATGACATCCTTGTGAACAAGATAAAGAAATGCAAAGTACTCAAGAGGGTCTGCTGAACAGAATGAGATAAACCTAGAAGAGCCTGGCCAGAGGTATGACTCAGATGTCTGTTCTCAGACAGTTCAGTCTTGTTAAAAATTTTAATGAACTATTTGAAAAAGAAATAAAGGATATAACTACCAAAACAACAGATGAAATAAAGCTAGAAACACCAGATAAGTTGGCAGAATACATATAAAGGGAGAAAAGCAGGTTGAATTTCAAGAATACATCTGTAAGGACCTATACTTGGATATTAAAAAAAATAATAATAACACCCTCCCCCCAAACTGCCAAGTTTATGGTAGGCAAATGTGGCTTAGCAATTACATTACATGGACAAAACATCCAGCTGTTAGTGGCTAGTGACATCAAAGAATCGAAAGTAGAGCATCAATGTCAACAACAAATAAACAACAACAAAAATACCTGCTCTCCTTTAAGACTGCATCAATTATTAGAAGTCTATTACCTAAAATAAGACCAGTCCCAGAATGCTGCATGCTGGCCTAAACAGTTAGAAGTTGTTTTCTCTAACTATATTCCAGTTAATCAGTATGGATAGCTAGAATATGGTTAGAGAAAAATAACATGAGGACCTGAAGCTGTACAACATATCTAAGGGTTTGATATAGTTTGGATTTTTGTCCCCTCCAAATCTCATACTTAAATGTGATCCCCAGTGTTGGAGGTAGGGCCTAGTGGGAAGTGTCTGGATCATTAGGGCAGATCCCACATGCATGGCTTGGTGCCCTCTCTGTGATATTAAGTTCACGCAAGAGCTGGTTGTTGAAAGGAGCGTGGTACTCCCTCTTCTCTCTCCTGCTTCCTCTCTATATGACATGTCTTGCTATCCCCCTTAGCTTTCACCATGAGTAAAAGCTTCCTGAGGTCTCACCAGAAGCCGTGCAGATGCTGGTGCCATGCTTGCATAGCCTGTAGAACCATGAGCAAAATAAACCTCTTTTCTTAATAAATTATCCAGTCTCAGATTTTCCTTTATAGCAATGCAAAATGAACTAACAAGGGTTAAAGGAACTAACTAGGGAGGTTTATGGCACTGATAAAAATTTGCCAAGGATGTGATCATTGTTCTCAATGTGTTAAAGGCTATTACTTAAAAGGAAATTAGATGGTATACGGTACTGGGACAATACTCAGACCAAACTGAAGACGACTTCTTTTCGTTTTTTTTTTTTTTTTTTTTTTTTTTTTTAGACGGAGGTTAGGGAATTTTTAACAAGTTGTGTTTCTTTTTTCTAAATGTTTTAACGGCTTTTACTTAAATGTAAATTTTTTGTTATACGGTACGGGGAAAATACTCAGACAAAACTTAAGACGAATTCTTTTGTTTTTTTTTTTTTTTTTTTTTTTTTTTTTTTTTGAGACG